>CANXYI010085673.1:0-12765 GCA_948208565.1 Hura crepitans
TCTCGAGTCATTCCCGGCCCAACAAAATTTTATTACACCCATCTATAGCTTATTGCCTAAAATGAATTATTAGTTGTATTAAATTTTTAAATTTTGCCTTTTTCATCATTTTAAGGCCCCTCGAAGTTTCCCTAACTAGTGATGTTGCCTTAATTTACATGTAAGTGACCTAACACCCTGAGCACACTTCCTAGACCCAATGGTACTATTCACGAGCCTTAAAACATGGGCATTACAATTCTTCCCCTCTTAAGAAAATTTCATCCTTGAAATTACGTAGAGCAAATAAGTGAGAATACTAAGTTTTTATCTATTTTACTAGGTCTCATGTAACTTCTTCAGTATTATGGTGCCTCCATAGCACGTTAACCCGTGGCATAGATTTATTTCTTACTTCCTCACTTCACAAGACCAAATCTAAACAGGTTCTTTTTCATAGATTAAATTACCCTTTTCATAGGCTTAAATCAGACTATGCTTCAATGTCTGTCAATAGCAGCTCTCAATCTGCCTCTGACCACTTTCAACTTTTCCTTTAAATTTTAATCACCTTAATACTAGAAATTTACTTTTCTCCACTTTACTTTGCCAAAGAAGAAGTCTGTGTTGTCTACCATTTGAAACTTCATAAGGTGCCCTTCTTAGACTAGACTATTAACTATTATTGTAAGCAAATGTTGCTCATGATAAGTGTTGATTCTAGCTACCTTCAAATTCCGTAGCACATGCTCACAACATATACCTGAGTATCTATATCATCCTCTTTGACTATCTATCAGTTTGAGGATTAAAAGTTGCATTATAGGCTGGTTTAATGCTAATGATTTCTACAGCTGCTTCCAAAGTTTAAAAGTAAAGGAAGAATTTCTATCAACAATAATAATCACTAGCAAACCATGTAATCTGACTAACTTATCAATAACCAGTCTAGCACATTTTCCTATAGAATAATCCCTTCTGACTGGGATGAAATAAGCTTGTTTTGCAATCTATTAAAAATCACACACATAATATCATATTTACCTCTGGTTAAAGGTAAATCCATCACAAAATCTATGGTCACCTTTTCCCATTTCTATTCTAGTATTATTATAGGATGCATCAATCCAGAAAAGACACTAGTGTTCAACTTTCACTTGTTGACACGTCAAACACCTTATAACCTATTCTACCACATTTTTTTTTCATACCAAGCCACCAATTTTGAGACTTCAAGTCTAAGTACATTTTTATGCTCCTAGCATGCATAGAATAAGGAACTTTATGTGCTTCTTTTGGTACCAACAACCTTAAGTCATCTAGACTAGGTACACATAACCAATTCCGATAATACAAACACCTATCTTCTATCAACCTAAACCTTGTGGCTTTCCCCTCTTTAGCTTTACTTGCAATCTGAACCAGTTGTTCATCTTGCATCTGATTTACCTTAATCTACTATTTAAAATTTTGTTTCACCTGTAATTCAACCAATATACCACCGCCTAGAGTGTACTGCAACCTGGCATTTATAGCTTTCAAAGTCATCATAAACTTCTTGCTCAAAGCATCTGCCACCATATTAACTTTCCCTAGGTGGTAGTTAATTAAGCAGTTATAGTTTTTTATCAGCCCTAACTACCCCTTTTTATAGTTTAATTCCTTCTAAGTGATAAGGTATTTCAAACTTTTATGATCTTTATACATGTATCACTTCTCTTCATACAAATAACATTTCCATATTTTTAAAACAAAAATAATAGTAGCTAGCTCCTAGTTATGAGTAGGATAATCCCTTTCATATAGCTTCAACTGTCTTAAAGTATGAATTACTTCTTTTCCATCCTACCTTTGCTTTATTGGGGTCACTTTAATCCCCTCTGCTGAAACTATGTGCCCTAGAAAAGCAACTTCACTTAGCCAAAACTCACACTTATTGAGCTTGGCATACAACTATTTCTTGCTTTGAGATTGTAACACAACCTTGAAAGGTTGTTCATGCTTTTCCTTGTTTTTAGAGTACGCCCTAATATCATTTATAACACCACCATAACTAATCTAAATTAGGTTTGAAAAAACCTATTCATCAAGTCTATAAAAGCTACTAGTATATTAGGAGAGCCCAAATGGCATCACTAATAATTTATAATACCTGCACTAGATTCTAAAAGTAGTTTTCAGAATATTAGTATCTTTAATTCTTAACTGATGATACCCTGATGTTAAATCATTCTTTGAAAACACACTTGTACCCCTCAACTAATCAAAAATAGCATTTATTATAAGCAATGGGTACTAGATCTTTACTAGGATATATCTCAAGTTCCAAGTCAATTCCTTTCATAGATGGTAGACCTAGCAATTCATCAGGAAATACATTAAGAAATTCAAAAACAATTAGGATATGTATTAAATCTGAGTTGAAAATATTCATGCCTATAACATAGGCTAGGTATGCCTCACACCCTTTCTAGAGATATTTTTGTGTGTTAACAATGGAGGTAAGATAAATTATAAGATTTCCCTTACCATCAACTGTCACTGTCTGTCCCCTTATAGTTTGAAGGGTCAATTTCTTATGGCTATAGCCAAATTATGGCTTGGTACTTAGTCAGCTAGTCCATTTCTAGTATCTCACCAACTCATAGAATGGTAGATCAATCATATTAGGAGAAAATTGATGTTTATACATCATTAGAGGACACTCTCCTCTACTAACTAATCCACACTAGCACCGATGTCTCTTTTGACAAGTATGTGATGTTGGGGATCCATTTCTATCACCTATTATGCCAGAAACATTATTAGCTTAAGAAAATAATAAAAATTTACACATAGAGACTTATGCAAATCTATAGGACCGTGCTTGTCTCTACCCCCAATACCCTAACTAAGACTATGGGTATAGATTGAGATGAAGACTTTCCCTCTCTTCTTTTCTTTTCATCTTCTAACACCACTGAACTATCCCACAGTGAACTACCTCTTCCTTTATGAGGGATCCTTTTTCTCTTCACTATCTCTTCCATGCCATATGTAGCTACCACTAGTACTGTAAAATCTTTCTTTCTAGGTTTTACTGTCTGTATTCCCAACTCAAACTTTCACCCTGTCAAAAATCTCTTACATTTCTCTTTTTCTATATAACTTAACTACTTCAAAATTTTAAATGTCTTGTCTAGCTATTATTCAGCTTTGATAGCATCATCCCCCTTCCTCCTTATGTAGTCAATAGCTCCCATTTTTTCCTCTAGCCTTTCTAAAGAAGTGTCCTACGAAGGAGCTAATGGTAGGTATGGACATGGATTAACAATAGTGGTAGTATATCTAAGTAGATCAATTATCTATTGTACCAGAGTAAGAGATGCTTCTACTTACTGTTGACTAGGCCCTTATGGCTGTGGCTACTATATAGTATAATTGGGGTATGGTGCTGATGTATTACCTACCCTTACATAGGTACTGGTGCAAAACTAGCCACTTTCTTAGCCCTTCTTTTGGGAACTTGATCATCCATGTCTTTATTATAAAAAGACTTACCTATCAGCCACGTGTAGTGTGCCAGTTCAAAGGAATATAACTTTAGATAGTTGCACTCATGTACACTACCTAGGAACATTAAACCTATGCTATGATGCCACAAAATGTAACACCCCTTACTGGATTTTCAAAGAAACCCAATAAGTGATGCACTTCTTGATAGGTCACCCATCTTGAATTTCTTCCATGCTCATACATTTAACTTTTACTTATTCTATAATATTTAATCCTATCTGACTACAAATTCAGTCTTGTTCAATCCTACACACTATTTAGGGTCATACCATATAAATCATGCAAATATTGGCAAATTACAGGTCTGTCAAGTATCTTCCTAAAATTCGACAGAACAACGACTGCTCGAGTTTTTAACCAAAATTTAAACACTTGTAAAACACTTTAAAAGCTCAAATTCCATCACCTGGACCCTTCTAGTCCTCTATCTATCAACCTTATATCAACATTCTATCAGTTCATCCACACGGGCTTAGGCCATAATCAAATAATCATAGATATAGAGCCTCAGACCTACAACTTATATCATTAAGTAAGAGCAATCATACATTCAAGATAGCCTAATGAAAACTCATTACAAAACACTATCAATGACATAAGCAGAACCTCTTATATGGTATCCATTCCCCACCTATGTACATGAGTGCGAAACTATATACTAAACATATAGCAACTTTACTTACCTGTCCTTCAAACTTTGACTGCACACACTTAAAACTAGTACATTAAGTATATAATACTCAATGGTGAACTCAAGCATTTCAATCATGTCATATAAATTATCATGCATTTTTACAACATCAATATTCTTTCATCTAGCCAGGTTATTATATCATCAATTCATAATACACTTGTTAAAATGTCCTCACTACCCTTGTTGTATAATTATTAATCACTAGTCATATAATATCTTAAAACTTTATATCTAATGAGTATTTCCCATTATCAATAACAATACTATTTTTAACTTAAGGTACTAAACCAATGGCTAGCTATCTTTATTAAGTGACCAAAATACCCATGCTCTTGTCTTTAACCAGTTTATTGCTTACGCAATCATTTACAATGAATAAATTATAAATCTAAGCCACTTTTAGGTATAATATTCTAGTTATTTAATTTATCAGAGCAGTACATATAATGTAGGCAAAATTACCAACTTGCCCTAATACCAATCCATGTCAATGAATCCTTCGTTTAATTATTATAACCCAAGCAACTCATAGTTTTACATCATTATTATAGCAAGCATGCATAATCTTTATTGATCAAGCCAATGAGTACTGCATATGTAAAATTACCAAAAATGTCTTTAAATATTAAATAGTATTATATAAATACTCATGCCCAATTAAGCCTTTTATTAATTATTACTCATGATTTAATTCATATGTTATTTATTTTATTAATTTATCTGGCCCGACTAGAAAGATGACACTAACACACACTAGACCTAGAGGGAAATAAAAAGAGTGCAGTGATCCATATTTTGGACCTCGATAATTGCACTAGCCTGAAATAAGTTATAACACCAAAGGTACAATTTACAAGATATGGTCTACCTAGTAGACTGGCCTGTACAATGGTCCTCGGAACCTTGGCCACTATACCAACAAAAATCTAGTGAATTTCATATCCTGGTCTAACTATCTAGCTAGTGCAGAGGTCCTCCAAGACCTACATCGCTAGATAAGCAAAGATCAAATGAATGCTATAGCATGCTCTAACTGTCTGACTAGTAAAATGGCTTAAAATGGACTTAGGCTGCTATACCGACCCTATCTAAAAAATAGACAATGTAGCAGCTACAAAAATCCTTAAGTTGACCAATTAACCTATCCAATGGGTGTCTAACTAATGGGGCAAGTAACTCAATTTATTTTTAGTTCTTTACTAGTTGACTTTTTATAATATTTAAGAATGAAAAATAGTCAGTTAAGATTTTTATTGCATAGTTCTATTTTAGCCCAGTCTAGTATGGCCACACTTAGGCTATACTAGGTAAATTCTCAGTGTTATTTTCAAGTACTGCAATTACCAATAATTAAGTTATATTATGCTTGATCTTTATTCCATGGTTATTTCTCATTTAGTTGACATTTACTATCCGATGGTATTTTTTATTCACGTGGTGGTCAAACTGGACAGTTATAAGTCATTTCATCAAGTTTTAAAAGTAAATTCTAGATTCATTTCTTTGCCTTTTTCAATGTAGTTTTCACCAAAAGTTTCATACATTCCATAAGCCTAAAGCCAATGTAAACTAAGCCATTTACAAGACCAAAACATAGGCAGAATTGCAATTCCATTTAATCACATATAATAACCCTCAATGGCGAAAATTATAGGTACATTATTTACTTACAAGCCATAGCCCTTAAAGGCAAATTATAAGCTACTTTTCAAGATATTCCTAGTCAATTTCAATTTATTTCTTTAAACTTTTCTTGCCTTTTAAAGATATATTTCACACCTTCCTTTTTCCTTACATGTTTACTCAATTTTATACCTAGCCAATTATGGCACAAAATGATTTATTTACTCAAACTTTAATCTATATACTCATAGCCTTTCTAGTCACAATTTGGGTATCTTTCATACTAAAATGGCTTAGAAGATGGGTGACCTAGAAATTCAAGTTAAAATAAAACCATCTTCTAAGCCATTTTAGTATGAAAGGTACCCAAATTATGAAAGGTACCCATTTTAGTATGAAAGTTAAAATAAAACCATCTTTCTAGTCAAGTCCATCTTCTAAGCCATTTTAGTATGAAAGGTACCCAAATTGTGACTAGAAATTCAAGTTAAAATAAAACCATCTACTAAGCCATTTTAGTTAAGTTCAAGTCCAAGTATTATTCTTTCATTAAAATACATTATCATGCCTCCTAAAAAGATGTTAAATCATAATACATGTCTCAGCTAAAGTTCATCCCCATTCATTCACAACTTAGATAAGTCAATTATATTCCAAACCATCCTTAAATACATTATAAGCCTATTTACACAACATTCAATCTTAGCCATATCTCTACATCCATATAACATCACTTAATTAATGCTTAAATTATCTCAAGAGGTCATTTACACACATACATACTTCAAAAGCCATAACCAATATTTCACTCAATTAATTAAGCATGGAACATGCACCTACTACATTTCACTATTCTCGGGTGCTTTCACTTCTCAAGCTTACCATACAATTTCTAAGGCACACACCAGCAATTCCATTACATCTCAATACTAATAATATCTTAATTGCCTTTAGTACCATAAACATGCCATACTATTTCCCCTAAACACCTCTCAGCTACACACTAACTCTTATTTATCATACATAGTTCAATTAGTCAACCTATCACCTAATTAACACTTATAGAGATTAAATTACATAAATGTTCTTTCAAGCTCATTTAACCAATTATGTAACACCCTAACAGCCCCATTCCAAGTCCTTTTTCTAACTATAATTTCAAGATAACATGGAGCAAGTGATCAAGTTCACATACCTTAGTAATAACAAGCATCCCAAACCTTCCAACCCTACGGAATCTTTCTCCTCCTTTCTTCAAGCCACTTTGCTCCTTAATTTCCCTCATAAACCATTTAATATATTCTCACAAATGTTAGGCACATCAAACACCAATGTCTAGTAAAGAAATCTCAAGGAAAGCACATGAAAACTCACTTTGAAAGCTTGCTACCTTTGTTGGAATGCTATATAACCTTTCCACATTTGATGATTTTTAATGTATTCATGAGAGCTCTTTTTGCCTCTTTTTTTTTGGAAATTCCCTAACACATAGGAGTAATTTTTGGTGGTAATGGTTCTCTGAAATAGTAGGGAGAAGAGGTTAAAGATGGAGGATTTTTCCAAAGCTAGCATCGGTTCTAGCAGCCCACAAAGGAGAAAATTTTCTCCTTTTATGAGTGGATTTTTCCATATGTCAAGTGGTCTTGCCACTTGGCATAGGCCTTTACACCAGTTGGCCATGTGTGGTTGGATTCCATAGCCACTCGAAACATCTCAAAACGCCTTAATTTTTGGCAAAATTTCAAAATTTCACCAAAATTCACACAGATATCAAAAAATTACACCATTTATTTTTAAATTCATATTTTAATCCCCTCTACATGCTCATAAATTTTTATAGCCAAATTCCATCGATAGGGCAGTTTTAAGACTACCTCAAATTGCGTGCAAAACTAAAAAAATATGAGAATTTACAAATGACTTTGTATTTCAAAAATTCTTTCACCAATGAACTCAATGGAATTTTTGAGCTTCAAGGTCTAATATTTTCAGCTCTATCTGAGCACAGCCAAGGTCATTCTCGGCCTAACCAATTTTTATTACACAAATTTATAGCTTACTACTTGAAATGAATTATTAGTTCTACTAAATTTTTCAAAGTTGCCTTTTTCATCATTTTAAAGCTCCTCGAAGTTTCCCCTAACTAGTGTTGCTACCTCAGTTTGCATGTAAGTGACCCGGCACCCCAGGCACACTTTTCAGACCTAGTGGCACTGTTCATGAAGCTTCGAGACATAGGCACTACACATACATATAAGGGTTTTTTTCATGCTACACATATAATATATATGTAACAATACTAAAAGGAATCGTCTTTTGATTTGCACTACTAAAAACGAGGCTTTAACTTTAATTGGTTCTTTAAGCTACGTATCATAAAAATAAATAATGTAATAAGCTTGGAGCTTAGTGGTGTATTCAATGAAATTAGCAAACACATCTAATTCATTATGCCCTCAAGATAGTTTAGTATAAGAAATAACATTTATAACATAAGAATATCACACATGTATACACTTTTAATCATCACATGCACAAATCACTTATAACATGTCAAGCATACAATTTCATTACTATTATATTATATTTACTTGTATTAATTTTTTTTAATCATTTTATAAATTTGTTTTCTAATATTTAAAAGATATATGCCTAAAACTTGATAAAAAAGCCTATCTAGCCACAGAGACTATACCAGACCATAGAGGTCATAGGTGTGTAGTGGCCTAACTGGACCTTATGGTAGCTACAATAGCTTAAGATATGTGCAATGGCCCTTCTGGACTTTATAGCTACTATGCTAGAATAGAATCTAGACCTTACAACTTTTACACTAGTCTAAGATATGTGTAGTGGGCCTTTTAAACCTTACATCAACTATATCAGCCAAGAATGCATGGGCCCGAAGGATATAAATTGGACCTAAAGATCATGAAGTGATAAGGAGGTACCTTGGTAGCTCCTATCCATCCTTAGTTAATTGGCCAACCTATCTGGATTGGGTTGTCTAATCATATGGACCATTACTATTATTTATTATGTTTCTCAAGCTTAAAGTAGTTTTTGGAGGTTGTACAAGTCATTTGGCTAATAAATGACCAAATGGGTAAACTAAAATCATTTCAAACATAATGTTCATATCAATATCATTTTTAGGCATTATCAACATCATAAGCACATTAGGTTCGATGCTTACATTGCATTACATATCGCTATATCATATAACCATCTAGTGAATGCTCAAAACACTCATATTTCCTTTATTAGGCCATTCAGCCATAACTATATATTATGCCAATAATATTTTCTTACTTCAAAGTCAAATATGACATCTTGCATTTCATCATGTGCATACACATGTATGCATTCATTTTATGGCCATACTTATTTCTATACATTACTTTAAAAAAAATATAAGCAAAATTATATAATAATATAGCATACATATTGAACCCATTATTATGCCTCAATACCTGCAGTCACACATAAAGATAGTCATCCTTAAATAATTAATTCATGTTTACATACACCAATCACACAATTATGTATCACCTTTCCCATGCATAAGCTAAAATTCATGCTAGTATATTTAAACATCATTATTCTCATACAACAACCATTTGGCCAAGTCACCAAGCATAGACATATCAATCTAATTCCTTCATTAAACACATATTAAAGACTTAAATCATATCACTCAATTATTAATTCCATCTATACATAAAAACACATAACCCATTAGCATGTATTACATTAAACATACAACAATTCATGATAGAACATACTCTTTATACACACACTTTATTGAATGTACATATAAAAAGAGTCAATGACACTAACTAAGCTCTTCTAGGCCTTTTCCTTGCTTTTCCCTCTATCTCTTTCTTCTTTGTTTACAAATTACATAATGACATTACATAAAAATCTATAATAAAATTCTAATCCTTTTAATAAAAAAATAACTTAAAAAAGCTCTTATTAGGACACCAAAACATCTTTAAAAAAACCAAAACATGTAAAGAACCATTTATCTCAAATAGGGTTACTATTAATATAACCCCTAAATCTTCAAATCTTCCCCTTCTCACCATTCTTTCTTGATCTAATCACCATATAAAGGCCTATAATCCTTTCATTTATGGCATATGTGATAAATTAGAGTGTTAAATAAAGGATTAAAGGAATGAAAATTATGGAGAATAGAGGGAGGTTGCCGTCAGCTCAAAATATAGGGAAAGAGATGCACTATTTAATCTTTGACCTAATTATAAGACATTTGACCCCCTTATATAAGCCCTAAAATTGAATGGCCATAATCCCATCTTATAAGATCCAATGGCTCTTATTACTCTCACTCTATTTTCATTCTTTTCAAAATTTATTCCACTTATTTAAAACCTCAATTAACATTCTTTAGGGTACCATAAAACCACTTAAAATAAGACCTAAAAGGTATAATAAACCATGGTAAAAAAAACTATAAAAATTGAATTTAAATTATACTTTAATCTTTACTTGATTTTTAGAAAATACCCCAAAACATTCAAAAATTCCAATTTCAATGTCCATGTGATATTTGGAATATTTGAGCTACAAGTTGTATTATTCATAAGACAATTTGAGCAAAAATAAGATATTTTATGATTTAGCTTTAACTATATTACTATTTATTAAACACTACCTAGAAAATACAACTTTTATTTTTAACTATCTTAATTACTTTATTTCATTTCAAAATTTGTCCAAAATTATTTTTTGATTAATGCTTCAATTCAGTCACATTAGTGTAACTCGAGTCTCATGAACACAACTCAAATCTCGAGAAGTAATATTTATGACCCTGGGATTCTTGGGTATTACAAGTAAAGTGAAAATAGGTGTCTTAAAGTTTTATTCAATATCAAGTAAAGGATTTTAAATCTTGATATAAGGTATGTATATTCTACATTTTTTAAAATTTATTTTGTGCACCAATTTTGTGAAAATGTGAACTTTAGCTTAGAGTTGTAATTTAGCTGAATTATTGGTCATAGTTTGATAATTGAAGTATGTTAGAATGTTAAAGATGAAAAAATTAAAAATATATTTTATTTATGATGTAATTCTTATCTTTGCCAAATGTTATGAAGTATAAAAATTTAAAATGTTTTTGTAATTATTGACTAAAAAGCATGATTGTTACTTGAAATGTAAGAAATATTATTAATGGTTTTGTGTATACTAGTTGCCAAATGGTATACATTAGAGGTCTAAAGATGTTATTTTGTATTATCCATAGATTTGTGTAGGGAAAGTACTTATGTGAGCTTAAATGTATAAATAGAAATGAGATTTTGATTATTTGCCCTCTAAAGTACAATTACTTAATTTTTACCTAATGTGTAAAAAAAGGGAATATGTTTGAATGCTAAGTAAAAAAAGGGAATATGTTTGAATGCTAAGAAAATAAGAATAAAGAAATTTTGAGCCTTTTAACTAAAAAGAATAAAAGAAGAGTTTAAGTGTTTATTAAGGTTGCTACTCTCTAATTTAGCCTCTTCTCTTTGAATGCTTAAAAGTGGATAGCTAGAGTTTAAGACTGTAATAGGACTCCATGAAATTGAGTTACAACATGAGTAATTGATGACGAATAATTTTGAAATATATGGTTAAATACTAAGAAAAGGGATTATTGGTTGGTTAATTTGTATGGAAAAACATGTATGCTTGGAGTGTAAGAAGAATTTACTTAATTTCATATGTGTAAATTAAATAATGTTAAAAATATAATTAATGACATAGAAATTACTTATTTAAGAACTTGGATAAATCTTGGTAATGTTATGTATTTTTGGGTACAAACATTATTGCTATAAGAACCTAGTTATCTATTTTGTTTACATGCCTAAAATAAAGCTTGATATATATTAATTATGATTAACATAGATGTAAATTGTTAATAGAGGGTAAAAGTTATGTTTTATATGTAGAAGTACTTTCTAGTTGATTCAATGTAACTGTATAAATAATTGAATAAAAGTTTGAAAACAAAAATATGTTGTAAAACAAATGTCATGAAAAATAATAAAAAAAATGCAAATTGCTTAAGTTATCACTATATGTTCTCTTAAAGAGTTATGAAATAACATTTCTCTTAAATGAATACATAAGATGCTATAGTTTTGTTAAGTGTGGAATAGTAGCTTTATGAGGTAAGTACTTACTTTTGAATGGTGAAAATGATGTATGGAATATGTATATAAAATATGCATTGTGAATTCTAAATTATTATTATTGTGTTTGTGTGTGCATATGTATAAGCTTTTATGCCCTATGTTGAAATTATTATATGATTTTGGATAAATAAGCTTTTAAGGTATGTTAGATGTGCACAAATAATGAGATGTATAGTATATTAAGGAATAATTGTAAAAGGTTACTCATAAATGTTTATGTATGGTGCTGTAAAGATTATGCATTTTACTGGGGACAAGAGTGGTTAGTGGAGTTGCCAACTGGCCTCTACACCAAAACCTTTGATATTTTACACCAAAAAGTTTTGAAATTAAGATCTTATTTATACCCTAATAATAAGCCTTTCATTTTATATTATAATGTTTATTAGTCTCGTATCAAGCAAGCATGCATTATATTTAAGCATCCATATCACTTTCGCAGGTATAAAAATAAAATTATGGTATTTAAAGAATATTGATACATTTATACATCTAGAAATTAGGTTTTTGATTAGTTGCAGTGTGACATGACAATAACCCATAATTCCATAAGAAGGCAGTAATTGCCTAACTCCTATCTTTTAAGAGATTAGCCTTTTTTTTAAATACATTTTTAATATGAGTTTTGACTAAGAAAACTCAAATCCATTTTGTTATAAAAAAATACCAATTAATTAATTAGAAAATAATTTGATGTGA
>CANXYI010085734.1:0-16192 GCA_948208565.1 Hura crepitans
TGAGTCGGTATGCCAAAGATATGGTATAGGCAAAAGCTGATAGATGTAAGCAGTTTGATAAGAGGCCTAATATAAAGAGCAAGATGCATATAGCTCCAATAAATATTAAGGATTTTTCTTTATTGATGGTAGCTTGTCATGTAGTGAAGGAAGTTTAGATGGAGAGATGTGAGCTCTACCAGAAGAAGAGATTTTTGTAGAGAGCAGTAAGTACAGTCTAGAATTCTAAGAAAGGGTATAAAGGAGGTTAGTCATTTGTATAATAGTAATCCTAGAAAAAAGACAAATCTTAGAAAGCATTCTAAGGGAATAAAATTAATGCAAGGCAGTAATCCTAGCCTGTTAGTACCCCAGTGTCTATAGCTAAGAGTACTCTAGTGACATAGTGCCAAGTTTGACATAAGAGACACAAGGGAAAGTGTTAGAAGACCAAGCTAGGGGTTTGTTTTAGTCATAGATTAGTGGTGGCTATGCCCATATAATAGATGTGTAGTGGTTTGACTAAATGTTATGATGACTTCACTTACACAATATATCTGGGCCTAAAGGACATAAAAAGGCACTAAAGTACCTTTGTAGCTACTAAACTCCCTAACTAATCGACTAAACTATCTAGACTAGGTTGTTTTAACTCATATAGGCTATTAACATCTTTTTATTTGATTTCACGTAATCAATGCTAGTTTTAACCATTGTATAACTTATTTGCTCAATAAAGGATGAAGATTAATAATCACATCTTTTTAACATAAGGTAGATGTCAATGAAATTATGTGATGCATTATGTTATTCATCATGCATTCTGTTTAATAATTCCTCACACATTACAATTCATATCTCTTAGCAATTAAGCCATAGCATATACATATCATGTCATAAATGGATTGCATAATTATATTATACATATGTCACTTTAATAATTCACTTATTTGCTTTTAAAAAACATAAGCACCATTTTGGTGTGTGTACTCTTTTGGTGTTTCGGTCATCTAGAATTTCTTCTCACAATTAATACATTATCATCTCATCAACATTTCTTTCAATATTCATCATACTCATTCTTAACAATACAAAATAAACTCATTGTGATATAATGTGTGCACAATTACCTCATATAAACCATTAGAAATCTCATACATAAAGTTGCTATGTTACTATAATTAATTATAGTTCCACATTCAAATAATGCCTTAACATTCTTAACCTTACTTCTTTAGAGCACTGGGCCATATCACATATACACATTCATTTTCATCGAAACATGCCATACATATATGAACTTTATAACAATAAAAAGTACATATTCACATTAGTGTCTTATATGATGCTTATGATCAAACCTTTATTTAGCCTTCATAAACACTATTATTTAAGCTATTTACATATTTAATAAACATATTACCAATTTACACATTATAGTTCTTAGTAGCTAACTTTCATATCTTTCATGCCATATACCTCATTTTCATAAATTCTACACATATAAAAACTCAATACACATTTAACACTTAACCCAAGCATTAAATTAGAAATTCATCCATCATTTAACCTTTTTTAATTATACGAGTATTTTACTTTCTTTCTTTCAACATATACTTCACACTAGTATATTCAGGCCTGAACTTTGCTATCAAGACACACTTAACATTTGGCTATATTACCTTATTACTTAATAATTTACATTTATCATATAACATGCTTAATTTAATTGCATGTAATGTATCTCACAATTCATTGTATCTCAAAATCATCATATAAGATTTCATTACTCTTTCATTAAATCATGTATTAAAGGCATACATTAATTACCAATAACATACAAATCATTTCCCATCAATTATCATAAGTTAATAATTTTAATATACTATTACACCATAGACACTTTACTAATTCAAGTTATCGAATACAACTACCAACTTCATTCAAAATAAATCTCCTTTTACTCTTATTTTCTTACTCCAAATTTTATTAAGTTACACTCATATATATATTCATTATTTCATCACTCAATTCATGTTTCTAAAATATGAACACACTATATATGTTGTTGCAATTAACAAGATGTTAGAGAATCACAAAAACTTGTATTTTGGCTTGCATATATAAGCCTACCATACACTTTGTAATTTATCACAAATCTATCCATTACACAAACTAAATCTATACTAAATCCAAGTTTTATTTTGGTCACACATATGTTACTTTCATTCACTAAAACATAGTGTATAACAACTATACTTTGTTATCTCAATGACAATGGACGTGCAACACATTATTCAACATTTACACAATTTAGACATAATACTTAGGTGAACTAAAAATATGTATAAACATATTGAAAATTTAAAAAGAGCATTGCATACTCTTACTACTTAAACCAAAATAGATTGTCCTTTAACATAGCCTAGACCAAGAACTTAAATAAAGCCCTTCTTCTTTAATTGAAAGCTTTACGATAGCCTAATTGCTTTAAAATCTGCTGATTTCCCTCAACATTTCACTAAAACTTCAGTCTATATCTCTTTGGTAACTCATTGAATTTGAAAATAGTAATGAAAAGAAGGAAAAAAATTAAAATCCTACACATATTATATAAAAGAATCCAATCATCATCAACCACCAGCTATGCCAATCTTATTCCACCATTTCGAACATAATTATGTCTAATCCCTTTCTTCCCTCCACTATTTTCTCTTCCTATTTCTCCTTCCCTAACATTAGACCCTTTTAGAATCTCTTTTATGTTCTCTCTCTTTAAATCGATAAATAAATCCTCAATTTTACCTAAAATATGACATGCATCAACCATTTAATGTTTAGCTAGCTATATAACAAATTCAATTCAATGAAATCGAATTTCATACCTATCATTAACGTACTTATGTTCTAAAATTCTCCATTCTATCATCTTCCCCTTATTTTCCCTTCAAATTGATGTTAACATTCAACAATCTTCTAGTTCGCTAGTCTTCTTCATAATTAATTTCTTTCCATTATAATTGAGTTTCACAAGGTTAAAATTCGAGACTTAAAACTCCAATTTTGCTGTTTTAGTTTTCTCAGCCTTCTCTTCTCTATCCTTCACTTCCGCTTTCTTCTCTTAACTTCTTCTCTTGTTTTCTTTTTTTTATATCCCTTTTTATCATTTTTATCATTGCCAACCTGAATTGCAAAAATATCTTAGGGGAAAAATGCCCTTAATCCTATCAATTTTATTTTATTCTCAATTATATCCTATTCCTTTCCTCATTTGATCTTTATAAAATTTTCCTAATCTTAAAAAATTCAAATTCTTGCTCCATAATTCTCATTCGACTATTTGGATATCATGTTGTTGAACTTTTGAGTCTATCCAAGCAAAATCACTTGAAATTTTTGGTTCAGCTTGAAATAATCTTAAACTGCTATAAAAACTTCCTTTTTAATTTTTTACCCACTTAGTGATCTCATTTTCAACAAAAATTTCACCCATGATCTTATAATGATTAATCCTTTCATTTTATCTAATTAGTGTATCCTGGGTATTGAAAGCACTATTCACGACCCAAGAAGCATTATTTTAAAACCCAGGACTTTTTGAGTGTTACACTTTGCCTTCCTCTTTATTCTTATCTAATTTGACTATATATATAATAACCAAAAATAAATAAAAATCCATATAAGAATCTAAAATCATTAAATACTCAAATTAAACTTATAAATCATCTTTTAAGACCTTAATAAACTCCTTAAAAATGTTAAATCCAAAATTCAATCACTTACCTCCAACTTTGGTACTATTCATCCAAGACACAAATCCTCAAATTCTTCCTAATTAATCATTCAAACTTAATATGTATGGTTTAGAGAGGTTAACATATATCACAAAAATGTATTTATGTGTTAGAAGTGGAGGAATTAGAAGAAGAAAAAGCTTGAATTGCTATAAAAATGGCTTCTAAGGATGATGGTTTAAAGGAAGGTAAGAGAGGTGGCTAATTTGCCTCTCTCTCTTTTGACCATCTTTGACATTTATAGGGCCAAATTCAAGGGCTATGATAATTTTCTACAATGATTTAAAGGCCTAAATTAATAATACCACAAAAAATTCTTTTTAAGGCTTATTTATGCTTCCTCAAATTTATCCTCCCAACCTATACATCAATTAACATCATAAATTATCCCAAATAATCATACATAAGGTTCCTTAAAGGTCCTAAACAAATTGCATATGAAAATCTTGAAAAACATAAGTAAAACATCACTTTTACCCTTTTTTTTTAGAAAATTCTCTTGATATTTAAAAATTTGAAGGCCAATCCCATTAGACTATATGGAATATTTTATTATTAAGTTATGACATTCCTAAGTTAATTTGAGCAAAAGCATTAGAATTATCAGTTTAACCTTAACTAATCATATTACATTGCTATAAAAACTTTATTACTATTTTTAACCATATTAATGACTTCATTTTCATTTCAAAAAATTTTCCAAAATTATATTGTAAATAATACTTCCATCCAATCATATTAGTGTAGCCCATATCTCGAGAAACACTATTCAATTCCCAAAAAAGTACTATTCATAACTTTGGGATTGTTAAATGTTACACATATAACCATGCATGAACTTACCTAAACTTACCTCTAAAATTAGTCTCATATGAATATAATGCATGCACATGCTCAAATCTTAACATAATCATCATACAACAACAACACAAGCATTACTCATTAAGTATATCCCATTAGTCATTTGCATCTCGCATGTATGCTCATCAATTCTCATTTTAGATATTAACTTACGATAACACAATTATAATTAGTCAATTTTAGTTAAATTAGCCTAACTTATAACTTGACTAAAGTAGATTAGATAATAGTAAAACACATATATATATAGTACTCAAGTTGAGTTTACATCATCGTACCCACTACATCATGTATGGTATGAGCTTATAATCAAAATATAGTGCTCAAGTAGGGCTTACGAGGCTTTTTTTCCAATATCATAATTACTTTGGAGAGCCACACATAATGTATAGTACTCAAGTTGAGTTAAGGGAGTTGTACTAATAAATTCACATAAGACATAGTATTGCTATACAAATCCCCTATTAGCATGCGAATTTATCCTAATGTTATCATTAACCTAGCCATACATAAGCATAGTTTATTAATTACCAATTATCATGAAAATTATCTCATTCATTATTCCATATTTAGTAATCACATAATACACATTTTAATCAAGATGTTTCATTAGATCATATTGTTCTTAGTTTTAATAAGGTGTTTCTTTTTGCATAATAGGATATAACTTCATAACATGTTATGTCATCACATGTTTCATGTTATATACTCAACTTAATCACATAGTTGTTAACAAAGCACACTTACCACATCCTATGTTACATTTTACCATGCTTAATTTAGTAGGTAAAATAATTATACAATATTACCATATAAACTCATTGATCTTTTTGAAACTTAGCGTACATTCGTTTTGTAATTTTGGTCCATTTAAGTTATATTTATCATATAGATTCTCTTCTCATGTATCCATGTTTGAACTCAAAAATTATGTCAAATATATGACAAAATATCATATATTATATGTCTCAAATATCATGCAAAATTGTAGGAATAAAATGGTTTGCAAAATCATTAAGTTTTGTAAGTGAAAAACAAAACATGTTATATTGTTAGAAGGGGGTTACAGGGGTAACCCCATTATGGGCCATGCCCGTGACCCTCTATTTTTTCCAAACACCAAACTTTTGGCTCAGAGGGGTCATAAGCATGACCTATAAAAGATCACAGTCGCAAGGCCTTTTTATCTATAGAAGCCATTACAAATTTGATGAAAATAATAGCAAAACTTACCTAAATCCATTCCAATTCACACCAAATCACTTCTTAATCAATTTTAACTCAAAACATATGTATTCTAATACATTTTCACATAATTTGCTTAAGCAATTAGACATTAATTTCACAAAATTCCATCAATTATAGCAAAATTGTAGTAAAAAACCAAACACTTAAATTATGCAGAAATTTTAAAAGGAAATCACAAATTCATGTATGCAAATATTGTTATAATGGAGTAGATATCATTCTAAAAACATCACTATTCAACCACCACCTTTTCTTTTGCTTTACACTTCCTTGCTTCTACTTCTCTTTTCTTCACCAGAATATAAGTAGAAAATAAGACATACACATATAATAACACACTTAGAAGTAATAATTAAACTAATGCAAAATGAATTTCTTTGTTTGGGATAGGTTACCTTGCAAGATATTCATAAAAAGCTTCAGTAACTTTAGGAAGAAAATGATTGTTAAAAATAACATTTAACATTTTTCCTTTTTAGTTAACTATAATTAAAATTGGCTATTTATACCCTTAGAGATGGCTAGGATTAACCACTTAAATCCAATCTAATGGTCTATATAGGTTCATAACCAAATTTCACTTATAGTCCTTATGAAAATCATTTTTATGCAACTAAATCCTTAAATGTTAAAAAAATTCAAATTTTAATTATTTTTTGTCAATATTTATTTATTTAAAAATCTCAATAATATTTTTATTATTTCTCATGCATGGATAGATATAAGTTATTTTATTATATTTATTCTAAGCCATATTTATGGGGCATTATAGTGAAAGAGTGCAAGCCTTTTAGGTTGTGTCACTTAATTTAGAATGCTAGACTATCTGGTGCTTTTAATGAAATTTCTAGGTAGAAATAAGCCATTTCTTTATTACCATATACATATTAAATGTTTTTTAGTTTTATCTTTATTTATTTCTTTTTAGTAACTAATTATTATTAATAATTCCCTTTAGTTACTCAATTTCTAAATATTCAATAATTATCAAACCATTGTTATATTCATTTCCATTCATTTTAATTAGTTCCAATTTAAGATAACCATATTTACTAACACTTTATTTTATGACACTATGAGTCAAAGTTCTTAAGGCATCAAACTCACTTAAGTTATTAATGCCATTTTGGTTTCAATCAATTAAATAGCTATTATATTTTCCTTTATACAACAAACACACATAGATTGTCACATTTCATTTACAATGTACATTAAAAATGAATATACACTAATATTTGTACGAAAAATATTACTTTCATTTTCATCAATCACAATACATATAATAGCATGCAATTAACACAATAATATACAAATAACACATATCATATTATTAATTTATTTGAAAGAAATTTTGAATAATTCATTTTAGATCTATTACTTAATTAAAACCTTTGATTTGAGTTATTTATTTCTTTAGGTAGCTTCAAAGGTACTTTCATGTAAGTTTTTTTTTCCCTTTCTATAGTCATTATTTGAACTTATGGTTTTCATAAAAATTGTTCATTTTTGTCTTTGCTTTTGCCAAGATAAAAAGCATTCAGTCATGAGCTTTATAAAGGAAATTATGGCCAAAATACTAAAAGTCATTATGTGTCATACCTTTCCTACATTATTGCTCTTTTCTTGTACTTTAGGGATAGAAATTTACAAGATGGTCTTCTAGTTTTTTTTTTAGAATTTTGAAAAACATAATTCTTATTTTAGTAGTGAGAGATATAGTCAAATAAGAATACGCTATTTAATAGCTCTACATAATTCCAACAGTTTTAATGCCTTAAATTGGAGGCTATTTTTAAGAATGTTATGAATAGAATTAAAATAAACTGACTTTATGAAATCATTGTCCTATACATGAACACACCACAAATTGGTCTAAAATCTACTTCTAACTCAAATTTCAAGTTCAAATCAAAAGAAAAAGAAAAGGACTAATAGAACTATGTTTGGAAAAAAAACCTAATGTTATGTCTTTCTCAAAATTTTAGCTTTAAGCCTTTTAATTTGGTTTCAATTTATATCATTACAAAGCCATGATTTTCTTTGCAAAAAATCATTTATTAGTAATAATGCATTGCCTTTATGTTATGTTGATAGAAAAATGGTAGCAAAGATTATGATTGCAAATATAAAATAAATAAATGTTTAAAATATAATTATGTTTCATAAAAAGGTTTAAAGTGGAGTTTTACTTTGATGAGATGTGGGTTATTGGATGGATGTTAAAGAAGCAATCCTAGGCATCTATTCGAGCTCATATAAAAGGAATGACATGAATGTTAGAGAAGAAAATTGAACATCATTCTCCTTTCTATTACTTTAAAAAATATTATAGTTATTTTCTCTTATCATCTAACCATCCCATCAAGGTAAAGTGTTTTTACATCATCTTTTCATTCTCTTTTAATTCTTTGCTACCTATTAATGTTTTGGATTAGATTTTTTGGATTAAGGGTTACTGATATTAGAATTAAAGAGGAGGAGGCTAAAAGTTTGAAGCCTAAATCAAAGGGGAAATACATATTTGAGGATTGAATTGTGTATCAAATTATTCTACATCATTTATAGAGTATGTGCATAATAATTCTCCTATGATTTCTATTGTCAATTGCTTGAAATTGTGTGTTTAGTGTTATTTTTGCAAATGTTGAAATTTTGCCTTTAATAGGTGATTTTAATGCAATTTAATGATGCTAACATGGGATTTTTTATGTAGAAATTGTGTAAAAATGATTAGAAATGAATTAAGATTGTTAATGACATGATTTGGATTGAAACTAGTTGATTCAGAGTTATTTTGTTGTTGAATTTTTGAAGAAAATTACATTAGAATCTATTAAGTCATAGGCCTCATGGCTATAATACTAATTGGCTCATGGAAATGAACCTATTAAGACAGATGTACAATATCTAGAGCTTTTGAGGCTTTATAGCCATAACCCTTTAATAGTTACCTTGACCTTTATTTTGTTAAGCATAATGTGATTGTTTTTAATTAGCTTTTTATGTATACTTTTCAACAAATTTTTTTAAGCACTTTTGGCATATTTTCAACTAAAATACCAAGTGAATTGAATGAAGTCTTCATGAGGTGAAAATAAGGAAGGATTTGATCAAATGGGATAATGAAAATATGTAAAGTTAGTCAAGCTTAAGGATTTAATTATAGTGCAACTTTAAATGCATTATATTAGCTTTTTTAAATGCAACACATGGCAATGTTTTTATTTTTTGTAATGAACAATGATTCCATGGCATGAGTTAACTTATTCTTAGCTATATGACTTAACTATTAAGCATGGCATGATAAGTGAAGCTAAACATAGATAAGCTTATGTCATGCTTATGAGTACTTATTGAGCTATTGAGAACATTGGTAATACAATTTGATATATGGCCATGAAATGGCATAATGTTGTATAATTGTATGTCTACTATAAACATCCCTATAGACACCTAAAGTTTGGCCTATGATGATAACTAGAGATAGGCTCAAGCAACAAGGCAAGCAACTTAAAACTCAAGTTTGAGTGGACTAATATGGCATAAGTACACTTGGACTTGATGGTATGAGGTTTCCACCAAAATTAGCCTAGACCAGTTGAGCCCAAAGGCTAAGGTCTACATAGACAAGCCAAAACTATGTCCACATGGACCAAAACTAACTTAGCCCAAAGCTGATGGATTGACAAGAAAGCCCATAACTTAAGTTTGCATGGACTAAGATGTATAAGTCTATACGGACTTATTGATGTAAAACTTCTAAACACACAAGATTTATATTCAGGTGATAAAACTTAGTCCTAAAGGAATTTTACCACCTCTGGATAAGATACCTTAACCTTAAGCTTTGGGGTATGAATTAGAGGGAGAGGCTCGAGAAAAGAGAAGCTCAAAAGGAAGGAATTATAAATAGCAAAAAACCCCTACCGATGAGTTCGAATAAGAACTCTAAAGAGGAATTGCTTTATTGGTCCAAAGAACCCACACTCAAATTCTACTTTTATAAACCACTACCTTTTGTACTGTTGCTTGAAGTCCACTTACTAGGGTAAGATCTAAGGCCCTTCATTGTATATATTCTTACTATTTTCATAGACCTATGATATCTAATGATTGATCATAAGTGAGGTGATTTTATGTAATCCCCACTTTGATTATAGGAATAGGTCATTGTTCTAAATTATTTCATATTATAAAATTGATTGTTTCTATGTTATAACTATTCTATAATTTTCATCTTAATTGTATAGACCTATATATGAGCATAATAAAGTCCACGTGGACTAACTTTAGTGGTATATGCATGATTTGTTATCTGCATTGACTTATATTCAATAATATTGTCTCATTTGTCTTATCATGTTATAATGTGTTCTCCTTACTGTATTGGTATAATCCTCTGATGTTATCATGTTGTGTAAATATTTCATCCTATAACTTGCATTTTTTTAACATATTAAAATTGTTGTTAAGTTTGCATGGACTCCTTCTCATGAGGAATGTAGTTCGCACAGATGTATACTTTGGTTTCAAGTTTTCACATATTTTTATTTCTTATCCTCATTATAAGTTCATATATCTAGTATCATTAACCTCCTCTCTGGAGTTGTATGCAAGTGACCCTTTCCACTAGAGTGGAGGTTTGGAAGGACATAATTACCCTTATGAGTAGTAGTCTGCATGAATACTTACTAAAGATATCTAGAGTCTGCATGGACTTAACGCCGTACAAATGAGACCAATTTAGTACTTTGAACTATTTCTTTTCATATTGTAATCTTTCCATTTCATTGTTTATTTTGGGTTGTAATAGGTAGTTAATAACTTATTTTACATGATAAAATCCTAAATCTCACACTAAATAGTTTTCTACTAAATTGATAAGCATTTTTTTAAATAAAATGATTTTAAGTTTTCATTAATAAAAAATCACATTAAAAATGTATTTTAAAAGGCCAATCTCTTAGAGATTGGAGTTGGGCAATTACAGTCAATTCCTATGGAATTACGAGTAATTATTAGGTCACACCATAACTAATCAACGAGCCACTTTCTAGATGTATAATATACTTGTTATATTCTTTAAATACTGCTAATTTACTTTTTATACATGAAAATGTGACATAACTGCTTTAAATACAATGCATGCTTATTTGGAAAGGGATTAATAAATGTTATAATATATAAAGAAGGTATATTATTAGGGTATAAATAAGATCTGAATTCTGAACCTTTCTGGTATAGAAGATTAGAGGACCTGGTGTAGAGGCTAAGTGGTGACTCCATTATCCACTCTCATCCCTAATAAAAATACATAATCTTTATAGTGGCGACTCTATTAGGGACTAAGAATCTCAATCTGAAAGTGTCCAAATAATATGCCATTTAATATTCTAATTTTTATCAATCCTATGCATTGTATCCTACATAAACTATATCTTTTTTACCCTGGATGGTGTTGTAAACCATGACTCCATTTTTCATTCAAGAATGGAGAACTACTAGCATATCCACACTCATAAGCCTCGTGCCTTTGGGTATATGAAAATGTGAACTAATTGATCACTATTATCCTTGATTGGAAAAACTTGTTAGGAGGGACCTCTACTTGTAAGAGCCATAAGCCTTTTGACCAAACCATAAGCCTATATAGTCAAGAATAACAACTTCCTCTAGGTTACATGTCCCGAAAAGCTTGTGATTACATTATGATTGCTATGTAATGCATTTAACCATATTTAAAGTGGGGGCAAGCCTATTGTGCCTTTTGTCTAAAATAAGCCTAACTTAATTTCACCTCAAACAAGACTTAAATGTTATGGGCCATTATCCTTGCATGTGCCTTAAATATGAAAGGTCATTAGGCCTAATTAAGCCTATATTCAAACCTATACATCCCCTGATGATTTTTAGGTAAGCCCACCTAAGAAGAATAACTAAAACCATGAGTGTGGGAGTAATAAGGTTGGAAGGCCTACTGCTTGCATTTTTCCTTATACATATAGCATATATCCTTTTTTTTATTCACATGCATAATATTACATTGTACCTATTACATAATAAAAACTTTATATCCTTCTTATTTTCTATCTACCACGTGTATATCATGCTTTAATGTGCATACATAACACTATTTTTCTCACAAACTTTGGATCAAAATATTTATATAGACTTAATTTCACTTCACACTAGCACATGACACTCTAACCATATATTAAAGACTTTTATAAAGGTCCATTAACTTTTTACTCATGCATCTTGTAAAATCATACACACGTTACATATTATGCATCATCTTAGATAAATCATGTATCATCACTAACCCTTTATTTTATAGCCACCGTTGATCCATCTACAACCTACCAAAAGAGCGATCATGCCTAAAGATGAACCAGTAATGAAGACCATGCTAAATAAGGTCCTTCAGGATATAAAGAAAAGGATGATGGCTGCCATACCCAATACATTGTTAAGCATGAATGCCCTAAGTCAAACTTCTACCGCTAACAATAGCAAAAAGGAGATGGCTGATGACTAGCTTTCTGATGAATAAACACCCTTTATTACGCATAGCTATAATAAAGTTCCACCACTTAAATATGATAAAAAGGATCCTATCAAAGAACTAAATAAAGAGTAAGAAGCCATTAGTCACCTAGTGAACGGGGGCAAAGATATCAACCTAGAAGACATCAGTCTGAAGCCTAATCTTGCCATACCCTATAAATTCAAGATGCCAAATTTGAATAAGTTTGATGGTACTTTTAACCTAAGGACTCACTTGAAGTAATATGCATTAGCTATGAGGTTTACCAATCTATTAGAAGAATAAATGGTGAGCTTGTTTATTATGTCTCTAACTGGGCAAGCCTTAGACTAGTACTATAGATTGGAAAGGAAGATCAAGGTGAACTAGGAAAAGTTGGCTCGTACATTTAATAAACAATACTAAAATAGTGCAACCATTGAGGTAACCTTTAAAGACTTGGAATTGGTGTGCCAAAAACCCAATGAATCCTTTTTAGAATATTTAAAATGATAGAGGGATAAGGTACTTAAAATAAGGAATAAACCTGATGATGTCGACTAGATGAAAACATTCATTAGGAATGCCAATAATTACATGAAAGTAGGGCTTTTTGCTCAAGGCATTACCACATGGGAATGGCTTAAAGATATAGCCATTGATATGGAAGTGGCCTCTTAGAATAAAAGATTAAAAAATGATGGCAATAAAAGCTCTGGTCAAGATGTAGATGTCAACATAGTTAACACTCGACAATTCTCTAAATTGGGTAGACTTATGTCTTTGTTCTTGAACAAGCTCATAAAAAAAGCAAAGCTTCAACCCTTACCATACTAGCTTTCAATGGGCCCATTTTTAGCTAGGCATATGAATGATTTGTATTGTGCCTATCACCAGAAGATAGGACACTTAACAGATAAGTGCAAGAACCTTCATCATGCCATCTAAAATCTTACTGATGCCAAGCTAATTCCTGATCCAAAAGCTTAGAAGCTCCCCATGTCTTTTCATTTTTAAGTTTAGTTAGTTCTGAAATTTTGTAATCTTCTTAACTACTTTTCATTCAATAAAATAAAAATAATGAATTTATTTTTAGTAGTTTGTATAAATGCATTTTGACTTTAATCTAGAAAGGTGAAAATCCTGGATCACATCAATAGTCAAAGCTCACTCCTAAAAGATTGTTTAATGACTAATAAGTATCACTATGAATTATCCATCACTAAAAATTGTACATTGACATCATAGAAGTCATAACATACGTAGACATACATCATACATACATCTACTAGATAGAATTAGTTCATGCTTCCATGAATATTACTTAGACTTAGTCATGCATTATTCATCCATATGTGTGTTAACCATCTACCTTATATCTTTAAAATCAATAACATATAAACCTCACTATGTATGCTATAATCCATTATATATCCATTTGGATCATAAAAGCTATATCATATCACATGCATCACTAACATTCAATTTTACAAACATTCAAGGAATGTAAGCATAACATAGCATTATAATCATAATGCTTGAAGCATGCATCATATCATATTAACAAATGTATCACATTAACTATAAGGATCATCCTTTGCTTAGGCTATTCAAAGGAAAAGATTCACTCCTCTTCTTTCTTTTAACACTCTTTATCACAAAAATGGCCACTAGACCTAAAACAAAAGGTAAAAGTCAATTTATAACTAGAAGCTTGTTTAACAAAGTGATGGTAGCCTTGGAATGAAGAATAATAGCACTCATAAAAGAAAAGATGCGAGAGAAATTTAAAGTCTAACAATAAGGCACTTTGAAGAACCCGACGGGCATAAATTCAACCATAGGGGTAGACAATCACCAAAGAACCAAGCCAAGGAAGTTTTTCCATAGACTTCCCTATCTGAATAAGTCTTTATCCATAATGCTCACGGAATTAAAAAAAGAGAACTTTCTTTGACCTTTAATACCTAAACATCATTCTTCACCACTTCTACCTAACCATCGCCATGACCTACACCGTGCTTATCATTAAAAGACTGGCTACTTGACTGACAATTGCAAAGCACTACATTGAGCCATCTAAGATCTTATTGACCATGGTACGATACCTTATCCTAAAGATCACCCATTACCAAACCTTACCAACATCCCTCAAATCTCTAAAAAATAAGGTTCTCCCTTTCTAATGTTTAATTTGCCACCTTATAGGCTAACTCTTAACTAGCTGCAAGATCCTACCAATCAAGGATATAGAAGGATCCAATGAAGATATAGAGATTGTTCTCTATTTTCATTTCTAGTTGTTTCTTCCTTCTATGTTAGAACAATTAAGGTTTAATAAAACATCATTTTGAGCATCTTTGTGTACCTCAATCATTCCATAACATGATACTCTTGAAAGCAAGTTGAGAGAATTCAAAAAAAAAAGAAAGAAAAAAAGAAAAAGAGAAAAAGAAATAAACATAATTAGCTTAATCCATATCTATTTCAAATAACTCATGATGGCTCACCACCACTACACATAATTTTGAAGCTCAAGACTTGATCTTTCCTTGTAAAGCATAAGAAATATCCCTAAATATGAGATGAGAGAAAGAAAATAATAAGCTAAGAGCAACTAAACCCAAAAGAATGCCATTTGTTTGAATCTTAAAAAAAGTCCAAACTTTATAAGCTCTAAAACTTAAAGTGTCAAATTCATTATGTATCATCATCTACAAAGCCTAAAAGCTTATGGCAGTCACACTAAAAAGCCAAATCTTTTTCGGTTCTTACCCACACAAAAATCAAAAAGTTAGAAAGTGCTAAACTTTAAAGCTTAAAAGATTTCCCTTAAGCCTCAAACAAACTAACATTCTCTTTTTTCAACTATGGTTTCCCTCTTTCAAAAGAAAAAAAATGATGAATTTGTTAATTCCTGCTAGGTTGATCAACCAAGAACATGAGCCTAGGAAAAAGTTAGGGAAATTCATGAGAAAATATTTAGCTAGAAAATCTTCATGATTGAGTAATAACAGGGATATTATCAATATAGTACTTGAAAAGTTCAAAAGAATGACATTCAAATCACAAAAATTCTAAATGCTAGGGGCATGTAGTCAGCACCCACAACAAGCCACTTATTGATGTAAAAAACTCCACCTCCTATGGCAAAAGCTTCAAAATATATCAAGCCATCTTAAAAGGTGTAAGTATAAAATCAATTGATCAAACATACACAGTTAGATCCAAAGCCTTAACCAAATATGGATAAGCTAAATTCAAAATAATATAAAAATAAAAAAAAACCTTGCTAGATTGAAAACCTTAAAAAGCTGTATAGGAAAAAATTAGAGGTCGAGAGAAAATATTTAGTTGGAAAATCTTTGAACCAACTAATAACAAGAGTGTCATGCTTGTCCTTTATAATCATTCACTCTTCAACCACATATGCTTAAAATGCCCTCAATGGCAAATTGATCTCTCACTTTAGCCTTGGCCTGACCATTATTAACCTTGGTTCAAACCACCTTCCCTATCCTTTTCCATCACCATAACTGGTCCTCTTTCTTTAAGAGACATCTTTAAAACTTCACTCTTTTCTCAAACCTAACCTTTTCCTATGATGAGTCTGAGAGGAGATGATCTCAATAATAAAACTTTTACTAACTCATCACACATACATCATAAACAATAGGTTCACTCACACTCATTCATACATCCATTTTAGGAAAAAATGCCCATTCTGCTTGATTTCATTTATATAGTTCATCATAGTAAAAGATGCATCCATTATTTAACATAC
>CANXYI010085804.1:0-14666 GCA_948208565.1 Hura crepitans
GGATCAGTTCCTTATAACGTCCCAATACTAGAGTGGTAGATAGTAGGGATCAATCCGAGGAGCTCCTAATATCTGTAAAGGGGATATCAAGGATCAATCCCGTGGGACCTCCCAATATCCCAATACATCTTAACATACTCAACACATCGAGTGGATAGTAAGGATCAACCATGTAGGACCTCTCAATATCCAAAATCATCAAGTGGGTAGCAGGGATCAGTTCATAAACCTCCCAATACCTAGAGCATGCAGGCTCACAAAAAATAATTAGCGGCTGCACCCGTAATACATAGGCTAAAATCTATTCAGACCTAGCCTTTAGTAGCTACTAATCCCTAGTTGAACGGTCAACCTATCCAGTGTATACTCGCCTAGTGGCCAATATGCATTTTATTTATCTATACAACCATTGCTCATCAATTTCATTATTTGAATATCCATAACTGAACCATTACCCTTATTTTATTCATCTGCTAGTTTTTAAGTTAAATTACTCATTCAGTGTCATTCTAGTTTTACTAGTTTCCTATAATCCCAAGTCATACTTTATTTTCTTTGGTAACATTATCCAATCCTCTTTTCTCTCATTTCTATATTTGGTTCCTATTCCCTTTTCAGGTGAAAGTGTGCATCCCTTACTTTATTTTCATTTGTCTCATAATATGTTATTCTCCTAATCCATACTATCTCTTTCTTTAACTAAATGATGATAATTTATTTTTTCG
Organism: Hura crepitans; assembly: GCA_948208565.1. Taxonomy (NCBI): domain Eukaryota; kingdom Viridiplantae; phylum Streptophyta; class Magnoliopsida; order Malpighiales; family Euphorbiaceae; genus Hura; species Hura crepitans. Next base: position 726 of record CANXYI010085804.1, read on the forward strand.
TGTCCGGTATTTTACGTTTTTACTCTTAGGATCTTGATGGTACTTTATTAATTATAATACTCAATGCTAAGCTTAGTGTATTATCATGATACTCTTTGTAACATTTAAGCGATATGCATATATTTAATGCCTTATCAATTTTACTTTCACTTTTATGCCTGAATTCCACTAAAGTGTCATTTGTTTATTCAAGCAATTTTGCCTATTCATAAATTATGCATTATTAGTATTTTATCATGTCATACACTTTTATTTTCTCGCATTTTTGAAAGGGTATCTCTCTTTCTAGCATTATATTTTTGACATAATCCACTTATGATTCTTCTCCTTTACCAATCATCTATAATTATTTTTTTTTTATGTTTTATGTCAAACATAATGTTCGGTTACATTTAACATGCCATCTCACACAAGTTTACACTTTTGGTCTCTTGTCGCAAAATCAATATTCATTTGGTCAGTTTACGGGTAGGTTACTATTCATTTGGTAATTTTCTTTACTATTCCTTTGGTCATTTTCTCTTCTCCTCTTATTCCATACCATTTCACCTTAAGGTATTCCATATCACCTAACATTTCTTTTACATTATCATATCTAATGATCATTCCTAACATAAAATTCTTAGGTACTATACATCAATTAAATTCTTAAACTTACACTTAACATTATACACTATACTTATTATATGCCATGTCCCTACATGTCCATGTTACATACATTAGTCCTACCTCATGACTTATAACATTTTAATCCACAACCATACCCCTATCTTCACATTCCATGTCACTTTCATGTCATACTTCATATTACCATCCTAATATCCCATGTATTCATACTATGCACCCATACACATGGCATGACATACATGCCATGCATTCAGCCATACATGCATCACATATTTCCACATGCTTTTCACATCTAAAACTCATCCACATCATCTTATCTACTCTAATTACCCATCTTAGCATGCATAACACTTCCAAATTACCATGCACACATATACTACCACAACTTCCATACACACACACATAACTCCAATATTATATTTCTTTAAAATACAAAACATATTTTAGCTAGATTCACTTACAATAGGCTCCCAGTCATGTTGAAGCTATTCTAGAACCATTAATTCCATATTCCTCCTCTATTTTACACCATTTCACAAAATGGCATCGTAAGGGTTTACCTTCGAAAATTCCTACAAAATTCCACAGAACTCCAAACTGAAATCTTTCTTTACCCATAACATCACCATACCAAATGCCATAAAACAAAAATATAAAAACCCTAAGAAAAATCAACTTACTCACCAAAAGAGCACTATTCATCAAGTGTTCATATCTCACTTTCAAGACATCCTTTTCCATTTTTGTTAGTTGGATTAGCTTTTGGGTGTCATGGAGGTTAAGATCCATATAAGGATTATGGGATTTAGTTATGGGAGGAGAAAGAAAGAAGAAAAAAAATAAGAGAGGGAGGAGAGAGAAATGGCATTGGCTTTTCTGGAGGTTTTGAGGGAGAACATGGCTTTTGGCACATGTGGCACTCCCACATGTGCAAGCCCATTTATATTAGATAGGTGGACGGCCCATATCGCACCACGTGTCAATCCAACAGCTCATTTCATCTTAATTTTCTTTTAAATTTAAAAAATTCAAAATAATTTCTTTAGACCTCAAAAAATAAGGATTCTAGTGCTAATAATTCTCAATAATGTCCATTAAAGATTCCACAAAATTTCAAGTCAAATTTCCTTCAGGAGCTAGGGTTACTATTCACTCGCATAATTTAAAAATTCTAAATAAATATCAAATGACCTCATAATATTAAAAATCCTTCTCCAATAGACTCGTTGGAGTTTTTGAGCTTAAGGTATGATATTTTTAGGTCCGTTCGAGCACTTCCTAGAGTTGTCTCGGCATAACCTCAACTAATGTCACTATTTACTAGTTCTCAACCCGAAATGATTTATTAATTTTACTAAAATTTTTAATTCACTTGTTTTCATCATTTTCTGGTTGATCAAAGTTCAGTTGACCAGTACCCCCTTTTGGATACTATGCGACCCTTCAGTGCCTGAACGTCACAGTATCAAGCTCGAGAGTACATTTCACAAAATGATGATTTTTCAAGCATTACAATTCTTCCCCTCTTAAGAAATTTCATCCTCAAAATTTCCTATGGTCATACAATTAGGTACTTCAACATTCCATTTTTTTTCCTATCTTTTTCTCTTTCTATTAGGTTTAAATCTTTGTATCTGACTGTCTATGATCTTTTACAAGTGTACTTTCATAACATCCCTTGTTTCCACACTCTGTTCCCAGTTAGAATGCAGAGCACTGTAGAAGTGTTCTTATGTACCCGCTTTTATTCCAATAGCTGATTGTACTCACCTTTATTTCCTTAATTCCCTTATCTTATACTTAAGGCAATTTCTTCCCTTCAAGACTCTATTGCCCTTTATCTCATTCACACTGTTTGCATCATCTCATTTTTTAGTACTAATCTTTAATACAACTTTTTGACATTTTATGGCAACACCCTTGTTTAACTTTTCCTTTGTGATCTTTCTCATTTAAGCTTGTCTAGGATACTTAGGTGCTAGACCATGCATTCTTTTTCGTTATTTATGAGCATTATCCCTAGTTAACCTTACCATAATTCACCTAAAATGACTTCCTTGATCATCTTAAATGTAAGCCATATTGCTCTTCGCCCGTCATTTCTTCTACCCAGTTACTGAGCCACACTTTCACACCTTAAAACATTAAAAGACATCTTTATCTCCAATTTCCTTTTATATGTCTAATAGTTCCTATACTTCACCCTTTTTATGGATGTTTTTATATTCACTAACTACCTTGTCTACTTCCCCTCTTGGGTTTAAAGTGGTAGGCTGCCTTTCTATGTTCACTGTGAACTATCAACATACTTTTCATTGCTCCATTCTCGTGATATCCTCATAGGGTTCTTACCTTAATATTTCTAATCCTTTCTATACTCATCCATTTATACCAACACTGGTCTCTATTCTCTTTCAACTCATGGTTTCCTTATCACACCCTTTCTATTACCACTATATTATTTCTCTCTCTTTTCCTTAGCTCTGTCAAGTCTTTTTTATATCAGGGCTATTAACATGCCATGCTCATTTTGTATAACACATGTATAGAGTTTTCATTATGAAAAATATGTCATGTATAATGCAATTATGCAAATGTCAAGATACAACTTAAGCTATATAAGGAAATTCTCGGGCTCGATAATAAATGTATCAAGGAAAAACAATAGCCCTCATCCTTAGAGACCTTGACAACTGGTTTCTATCCTCAATTCTATCCCCATTTTCTTATAATGAGTCCTATGATGTAACCTTGCTAAATAATTATATCTCATTTCGATTTTGTTTCGGGCTTTACTAGTTCAATTTTCTTGCCTATCTCTCATATTTTCTTGCTCCCTAATATTGGTATACCATGCCTTTGCCTTATAACTTTCTGTGCCATGCAATGGTTGATGACATCTTCTTTATCTTACATCAAGACTATAGGCAACTAGTTTGCCTTATTTATAGCGTAATCTATCACCCATTATAACTTTCTGAAGACATTCTCCCTTACTATGCCTAACACACCAATTATTCACTCCTCGTTGATAGACCATAGGTCCACCACTACTCTTTCTATCTCCTGAGGTTCCTTTAAACTTCCTTTTAGTTCTCATTATCTTTCTTGCAACATTATTTACCTCCCATTAGATACTCTAGCTCCTGGAAGAGTATACTAACTACTTGTCACCTCTTGTCTATTCCTTATGCACCATACTCAGTCAAACTTTACCTTTTCTTTATTACCAAAAGTTTTATGCACCTTATAATCATCTTCTAATCACCATTCAATATACAAGGATACTACACTTTCTTCTTTCAAATGTTTCTACCTACTGTTTGCTTGAATAATAATGTCATTCCATTCTTACCATCCACTAAGCTCGTTACCCTTCGTTAAAACATTGTGGGTCTCTATATGTTTTCATTAACAACACTAACAATCATAATGTATAAGGAAGAGGGTTATATAAGGTCATGATACTATTATTTTAGCCTAATGTTTCCTTCCTCTAAGAAATTCACATGCTCATTTTGCCAATAGTTTATCAATAATCTTCACTTTCCAATAGTGTAGTAGTTGTTCGAACGTCCTAAATTTACTAAGGCACTCATGTATTATCACCTAGAACCACTTAAACCTACTCTGATACCACTAAATGTAATACCCCCTACCCATTTTGTAAGAAAATAGGCAAAAGATGTTACTTCCTAGAGATCACCCATCCTTGGATTTCCCTAGGCAGTTTTCATTTAACTCTTACTAAAGTTTATCCTATTCAGTGTAAATAAATTTATTTAATAGGGTCGATGGTCTGTGATATCCTTCCCAAGTATATGACATTCACATGCCTAGTCTGTCCAATTAGTAGCCTAAGTTATTTTCTGTAGCTGTAAACTCTTTTTATTCAGATATATCCAAAATGTTAACTGTCTAAGCATAATATTACCCAACAACCCACGATAACATGCATGAGTGCCTCTACCTACTAAACATATCAATTTAAAAGGACATCATCTTACCTACACAGTCTTTGGCTACACTATTGGTCAACCTTACAATGCTAGTCGAACCTATTACATGCATAATGGACAACTGATATGCTGAGTATGCACTCAATGGTGAATTTAACAAAACATGCATTATACCATAACTCACTATTACATGCACATCAAAGCATTTAGTAATAGATAAGTAAACATTTATGTGATTACTTGTAGACTTGCCTTAGCATTACTAACTTTTGCTTCCTATGTTACTTTAAGGCATAACTCTATGGCTAGTTATAGTGGCACCCATTAAGAGTCTATTTTAGAAATGCTTACACTTCTTTAGTTACCTCTATATATCTTATCAACCATTAACCCAGGATCATATCATTCGTTCTATTTCTAGTTCCATATCATACTTAAGACTCTATGTGCAATCTTTCATTAAACATCGATTTGCAATCCATTGTTAGTTTAAATGTTTTAATAGCTTATTTCATCATCACTTAGTTAGCCACACTATTATTATTCTTACTTTTTGACATTTACTGTATTTAATGTCTTATTCTGATGATATAATTCATTTAAGGGTTATAGATGATAGTCTCACCCTTTTATAACCTATCTCTCTCTATATGCTTCTACCTTATCTTATCTCACATGAGTCATTTACGTTCTTTAAGGTTATCCCAAAGTCATCTAGGTTTGCTGAATATCTTCTTACAAGTTATCTTTCCTTCATATTGCTTTTATTCATATGTTATTCCAATTAGTATGCTTAAAACCCTAGTCCTTTCATTAATATTATTAGCTCTATTTAAGTTCCTCAGTTATTTCAATTATAACTTTCAAATCTTGGGAGAAACTCCCATCCATTAGATATCAGGAATCATGTTGGGTAGTGGCCTCCATTTTGGGCCTTGGTAGCTACACCTACCTAGTCTAAGAACCGAACAAATATCAGCCAGTACAGTGGCCCAAAATTTAAACCTCAACATCTATAAACGCCCTCTATTTGATAGTAGGGATCAGTTTCTCAGAACCTCCCAATACTAAAGTGGTAGATAGCAGGGATCAGTCTGAGGCACTCCTAATATCTATAAAGGGGATAGTAGGGATTAGCCCTATAGGATCTCCTAATATCCCAATACATATTAACATACTCAACACACCGGGTGGATAGTAGGGATTAGCCCCATAAGACCTCCCAATATCCATAATCATCAAGTAGGTAGCAAGGATTAGCCCGTAGACCTCCCAATACTCAAAGCATGTAGGCTCAAATAAAATACTTAGCAGCTGCACCTACCATACATAGGCTAAAATCTATTCAAACTTAGCCTTTAGCAGCTACTAATCCTTAGTTAACCAGTCAACCTATCCAATGTATACTTACCCAGTGGCTAATATGCATTTTATTTATCTGTACAACCATTGCTCATCAATTTCATTATTTGAATATCCATAATGGAGCCATTACACATATTTTATTCATCTGCTAGTTTTTAAGTTAAACTACTCATTCAGTGTCATTCTAGTTTCACTGGTTTCCCATATTCCCAACTCATGTTTTATTTTCTTTGTTAACATTATCCAATCCTCTTTTATCTTATTTCTGTATTTTGTTCCTCTTCCCTTTTCAGGTGAAAGTATACATCCTTTACTTTATTGTCATTTGTCTCAGAATATGTTATTCTCCTAATCCATGCTACCTCTTTCTTTTACTATATGATGATAATTTATTTTTCCTTGCCCAGTATTTTACCTTTTTACTCTTAAGATCTTAATGGTACTTTATTAATTGTAATACTCAATGTTAAGCTTAGTGTATTATCACAATACTCTTCATAACATTTATGCCATGTGCATACATTTTATGCCTTATCAATTTTACTTTCACTTTTATGCCTAAATTCCACAAAAGTGTAATTTGTTTATTCAATCAATTTTGTCTATTCATAAATTATGCATTATTAGTATTTTATCTTATCATACACTTTTATTTTCTCGTACTTTTGAAAGGGCATCTTTCTTTCCAGCATTATATTTTTGATATAATCCACTTATGATTCTTCTCCTTTACTAGTCAACTATAATTATTTTTTTTTCTATGTTTTATGTCAATCATAATGTTAGCTTACATTTAACATACCATCTCACACAAGTTTACACTTTTGGTCTCTTGTCACAAAATCACTATTCATTTGGTCAGTTTATAGGTAAGTTACTACTCATTTGGTAATTTCCTTTACTATTCCTTTGGTCATTTTCTCTTCTCCTCTTATCCCATACCATTTCACCTTAAGGTATTCCATATCACCAAACATTTCTTCTACATTGTCATATCTAATTATCATTCCTAACACAAAATTCTTAGGTACTATACATCTGTTAAATTCTTAAACTTACGCTTAACATTATACACTATACTTATTGTATGATATATCCCTACATGTCCATGTTACACACATTACTCCTACCTCATGACTCATCACATTTTAATCCATAACCATACCCTTATCTTCACATTCCATGTCACTTCCATATCATACTTCGTATTACCATCCTAATATCCCATGTACTCTTACCATGCACCCATTCATATAGAATGACATACATGCCATGCATTCGATCATACATGCATCACATACTTCCACATGCTTTTCACATCCACATCATCTTATCTACTCTAATTACCCATCCTAGCATGCATAACACTTCCAAATTACCATGCACACATACACTACCACAACTTCCATACACACACACACATAACTCCAATCTTACATTTCACTAAAATACAAAGCATGTTTCAGCTAGATTCACTTACAGTGGGCTCCTAATCATGTCAAAGCCATTCTAGAACCATTAATTCCATCTTCCTCCATTTTACACCATTTCACAAAATGGCATAATAAAGGTTTGCCTTCGAAAATTCCTACAAAATTCCACAAAACTCCAAACTGAAATCTTTCTTCACCCGTAACATCACCATACCAAATACCATAGATCAAAAATAAAAACCCTAAGAAAAATCAACTTACTCACCAAAAGAGCACTATTCATCAAGTGTTCATATCTCACTTTCTAGGCATCCTTTTCCATTTCTATCAGTTGGATTATCTTTTAAGTGTCGTGGAGGTTAAGATCTATATAAGGATTATGGGATTTAGTTGTGGGAGTAGAAAGAAAAAAGTAAAAAATGGGAGAGGGAGGAGAGAGAAATGGCATCAACTTTCATGCAGATTTTAAGGGAGAAGATAGCTTTCAGTATATGTGGCATTCCCATATGTGCAAGCCCATTTATATTAGATAGGTGGATGGCCCAGATTATGCCACATGTCAATCCAACAGCCCGTTTTAACCCGATTTTCTTTTAAATTTTAGAAATTCAAAATAATTTCTTTGGACCTCTAAAAATCATGATTCCAATGCCAATAATTATTAATAATGTCCATCAAAGGTCCCATAAAATTTCAAGTCAAAATTCCTTCAAGAGCTAGGGTTACTATTCACTCGCGTAATCAAAAATTTTTAATAAATATCAAACAACCTCAGAATATTAATATTCCTTCTCCAATAGACTTGTTGGAATTTTTGAGCTTTAGGGTATGATATTTTCGGGTCTATTCAAGCACTTCTTAGAGCTATCCTAGCACAACCTCTCTTAGATTGACCATCTGTTTGAGGATGGAATGCGATACTATATGTCAATCGAGTACTTAAGGCTTCTTGCAACTTCTTCCAAAACTTGAAAGTAAATCTTGGGTCTTGATATGAGATTATGGCTACTGGCACTCTATGTAAGCTCATAATCTCATCAATGGACAGTGTAGCTAACCTCTCTAATGAATAGTCCATCCTGACAAGTATAAAATGAGCTGTCTTTGTCAGCCTATCCACAATCACCCAAATGGCATCACACTTACTCTTAGTCATAAGCAATCCCACGACAAAATCCATGGTGATATTCTCTAATTTCTAATTTGGAATTGCAATTGGGTGTAGCAATCTAGAAGGAACCTAGTGTTCTGCTTTCACCTGTTGACATGTCAAGCAATGAGCCACATACTCAGCTACCTCTCATTTCATTCTTGGCCACTAATAATGAGGCTTCAACCTAAGGTACACCTTTGTGCTTTTTGGATGCATAGAGTATGGGGCCTTATAAGCTTCCTTCAAAATCTGAAATCTTAGCTCGTTAACATCAGGTACACACAAATTATACAAAGAAACTTAGGACAGTGAGCAATAGTTGAAAGAGCATTACCCATATCTATTTAAATCAAGTAAATTTAAATTTTGGGGATAAAATTTCTTAAGAGGGAAAGAAATGTGATGCCCATAAAACTTAGATTCATGGATAGTACTTCTCATGTTATAATCGGGGTTCCCGAGTAGTGGAGCCCATAAAAGGGACCTTGAGAGGGGTACTAGTCATGAAACTTCAATAGGCAAAATAAGGCAAAAAAATAAAAGAATTAGAAGTAGCCATTGAACCTAAAAAAAATTCTTTATGTTGATATCTATTGGATAGTGAACTTAGTTTAGCTATAATAGAAAAAGGTCAAGATGTGCTTGAAATGATCGAGAAATAGCATACACTGAATGGCCAAAAATTCTAAATAATCTAATGGTGAAGGAATCATAATTTTTTGACATCAATAAGTATTTTTATTAAATTTTTTATTTACATGTTTGAAAATTTTAGCCTATTTACTTTGTCTTTCGACACGAGGTTTGTGAAGGCCTTTAATTGTGAAATTCTATAATTTTTATGCCTTAAGAAGTAATTTTAGAGATCATTATGTTTAAAAAGAAAAGTCTAAATATTTAAAGCAAACTAAGAAAAATACTAGCTGTTGGATCACTAAGTGGCAAAATCGTGGCTGTCCGTGCATTTAATATAAAAGGGTGAGTTTACATGTGTGAATAACATAAGATTACTTAGTCATCTTCCTTCTTACACCTTAGAAGCCAATTCCATCCTCTATAGCCACCACTCCTCTATTTTTCTTCCAATCTCACTAAAAATCAACCCAAAACCCTTGTATATTATACCCAAATTGATCCTCATCGCATCTTAATTCCTATTCTACAGTTAATTTCTTAAGAAAAGGAAGATTTTATGGGAAAAGAGAAGAAGTAAGGGCTAGGATTTTAAAAGCCCAAAGTCAAGGTAAGCTTATTTTTGGTGTTCTGATATTTTTCTATGATATTACGGGTGCTCAGAATCATGGTACAAGTGTAATTTTCAAGTTTTAATTAGTGTAGATTTTTCTATGATTTTTCTTAACCAATTACCTATTATAGAACTTAAATAAAGAAGAAGTAAGGCAAGCCAAGGGTAAGGAGAAGCTATGAGATGGCATTTAGGATGCCCAAAAATCGCTTTGTTAGTGTATTTAGTAAAATATATGTACACTTTACATTTTTGTGCTTTTTTAGCTTATGTACACTTTGTATTTTTGTGCCCTTTTAGTTTATGTACCTAATATAGAAGTTGTTAGATTAGTAGGATGAGTAACCTTAAAATGGTTATGAAGGTATAATAAGGTTTAACATAGGCTAATTAAGTGAAAATAATGGATAAATAATGAGAAAATCAATATATGGATGAAATGTTAACTTAACTGAATGCTATGTAATAAAAGGGTAAAATGGTAATTTTGGACATCCTATGTAATTTGTGTATAAATGTGCTACATTTGCATAAGTGATCATTTTGGAATAGTGTTTGATGATTTAGAATGTATTATGTTAGAAATGTGACACATTAAGGGTAAGTATGTGTGTTTTGCATTATGTTTGAACATCTAAGTTATATGTGAAAAGTAATGTCACTTACATTATAATGTACATATAATTGAAATGTCAATTATGATTATGGTATAAAAGTTCACCAATAAGAATCTCATATGAAACATAAAGGTACCAATGAGGTATGGAAAGACATGGAAGTGATTAACATAAAATTGTAAAATGTAAAGTGTCGAAGCCTATATGTGCTAGACAACCTATTCGATAGGTTGGCCAATCAACTAGGGAATTAGCAGCGGCTAGGTAAATGATATTATGTTATGTAGGTATAGACACTGTAAGGTCTATTTAGGTCACTGCACATACACATGTCATGTCTTAGCTTAGCTAATTACATTATGTATAAATTCCTACGATTTATAAGAGTGTAGATGCTAGTAGTTCTAATAGAACCACTACACATAATCTTATGCGGGTGCAACTGCTAGTATGTTCAATAGAACCACTACACAATTATGATATCAATTACGATATTCCTTTATGCTAGTGCAATAGCCATAAGGTCCAAAATGTAGGCTACTGCACATCACAATCCCAATATCCAGTATTGGGACTTGTGTCTATTAAATGTGGGCTAATTAACTAGTCAATAAAAAATGAAATTCTATACATTATGAAATGAATAAAGGACTCAATATACTTAGAATGAGTAGGCATATGTTATGATTGGAACATGCAATGTGGCAAACATATATAGGTAAATAATGTATATAACTATATGTGTGTAATTGTTATGTTTGGATTACTTATATTGTATGCTTGATGTGCATTTGCGTGCATACATGTGTAAACATATTTTATTGAATACACAACTAAGCTATATACTTAGTGCATCATGTTTTTTGATGTGTACGTAGTAGATAGGTAGCTAGAGCTAGCCTCAATAGTAGCAGTATAGTGCAAGGGAGAAATTACCAGTGTTTAGTATACTTTTGATTTATAATGTGATGTAATATTAATTGTAGATGGCACTCATAAGTAAACATGTTAAGACTAGGGTTGTATGATATGGTATGTTAGAATATATACATATATTATACAGGTCATATTTTATGAATTACATGTTGTGATATAACTACTTGAGATGTTAAAAGGGATTGAGGACCAAAAGGTTCCAAGGTGTTGGGAAATGATTGTGATGATATAGAAGTGTTATTTTCTTCATAGGTTTATTTTGGGATATGTCTTTTACAACCATTATGCTACTGAAATTTTATTAAAATAAGATAATTATGATAAATGTGTCAATAATATGTGAAACGATTTTAAGAAGATAATGGATTAAGTAAGATAAGTTGGTTTTTTATGCCATCTCTTATCCGGATTGGTAATATTTTGGGTAGGAGGTGTCACAATGTGACATCTATCTTTTGAATTCGGCTATCAAGTCGAGGGAGAGGTGTTACAAATGGCATGTAATAAGACATAAAATCATAATTAAGTGGAAGAATAGCTAATGTTATAGAATTGTATTTTATTGGTCATAAACATGAATGGTTGAATGGTGATATGAAACATAAAATCATAAATGAAATGGAAATAAGTAATTAAGCATATTATGATAAGAAAATATGACACTATAATGAGTTGTTGCAACCTAAAGGAGATGGTAACTTAATAAACTTAAAATGATAAAATGACGAAACACAAGTAAATAAATAAATAAAAAGAAAATTAAGGCATATATTAGTTAGACCATTTATTGGATAGGTTGACTGACCATCTAGGGAGTAATAGCTACTAAGACATTAGGAGTCCTCTTTTAGGACAAGTACAGTCGTGGAGGTCCAAAATAGGGGCCCTTACACAACTTATAAGACGGGAGGGACCGTCGCGGTTCTAAATGAGAACCCATACACATTTATAATGATTATGATATGTTATGTTATGATAGATACAGTCATTGAGGTCTAAAATGCAAGCCTTTACACAAACTTAGATCCCGATATCCAGTGTAATGACTCGAAAATTCCAACTTTTATGAATAGTACTTTCCTGAGATTAATAGTGTTCCCCAGACCTAGAATACGCTGAAGCTACCGAATGAAAGTATTAATCATAAAATAATTTTAGCAAAGTTTGAAACCAATCGAAAGTCGTTTGATTGGTTAAAAATGCTAAGAAAGTTTTTACAACAATGTCTTATGAATAGTGACTAATGCAAAGATAAATCATAAAATATTTTAAAAGTTGCTCAGAAAATTTTTAGAATTATACAACTTGACACTCAAAAATTATAATTAGCCAAATGGCATAGGAATTGGAATTTTAGGAGGTCAGGAACTATTTCATTTAAATATCAAGAAAAATTAAAATGGCATTTTAATTCCATTCCTCTTATTTTTTGAGCTCCGATTTTTAGAGTGTTGTGGGGCCTAAATTAATTTAATTTTTCATAATTAAATGAGATTAATGGGAGTTAAAAATAGAGGAGAAAAATTGGGAGAAAATTCATTTAAAATGGTTTTTTATTCAACACAATATACATGGTCAAACTTAAATTCATTTTTGGTTAAATAAGCAAATATTCTCTCCCTCCCTCTCTCTTTAAAAATTGTCGACCACAAAGGGGGGACTTCCTCCATTTTTGGCCATCTCTCCTCCATAAATCCTATATTTCTCTCATTTAAAGAAAAATTTAGAGTAGCTACAGCCTCTAAATGCAAATTAAAGCTAAGTGTTCGAAGAAAACCGAATGAATTTTCTCGATTTTGAGTTGGGTGAATAGTGCTCATTTTTTGTTCAGTTAAGAATTTCCAAAACCTAATATTTTTCCCATGATTTATGGGTACCCAAGAGTCATTTAGTGTGATCATTTATCATTTTTGGTGCCCGTATGAAATTATACGAATTTTTATAAATCAAATCTATAATGGGTAGTTACCGAAATGGAACGGGTTCGCAAAAAGGGAAAAGTAAAGGCCTAAACTAGATTTGTGGTGTATTTTAGACATGATAGGTATATGTAATTGATCTAATTTATGTAATTAATGCATGCCCTAACTTTTACATATTGTATGTATTTATGTATGTAAGTGTATGTATATGTGAAAATGCTTATGTATATGAATAATTGACATGTAAATTATGATTTTGGGTTAAGATAAAATATGTATGTATATAAAATGATAGAGGAAATGATGATGGTCTATGAATGAGCATAATAGCTGAATGGCCATGAAAGAGTGTGTGTATGTGTGATATTGATGTAATATATATGTAAATGAACACATATTGTCATAGAATGAGAACTTATGATTCAGAAGCATGTGGTATGATGGATTATGATGGAATTACAACTTGTAATATGGGTGTATGGTTTATGGCTGAATGGTCATTTGAGCATGCTTAGGGCTATATAATGGATAATACATATGCATAGGCATAATTGATGGCTATAAAGGTAATTATACCATATGGAGTGTGCAATGGATTGTAAATGAATATGTATGTATATATGTAAGAATGGATATGTGAATGCATCATTAATACATGTATGTAACTATACACCATATTAGTT
>CANXYI010085974.1:0-11731 GCA_948208565.1 Hura crepitans
GTATGTGATGATGTATGTTGTTTAGAAGTGCTTTTCTTACAGGTTCAAATTTGGGCTAGGTAACAGGGCAGCCGTTATGCTGCCCGAAATCTTAAGTTATCTGGTAGCGCCTGACAGCGATACTTCATAATTATAGACACACAAGAGAATAACACACCTTATCAGTTCAGGTACAACTGGTAGGGGGTGTTACATTTTAAGACCACGCTTAGGGCGGATAGGAAACCTATCCCATATTGGAATGGAGGGAAGATGGTAAAGACACATTTCCTTGCAGACGCGTTTTGGGTAAAGGGGTGGTTCGGATTCCATTGGAACTCCGAGGTTAAACGTGTTTGGACCAGAGCAGTACCAAGATGGGTGACCACTTGGGAAGTCCTTGCCTTTGCCCAAGAATAAAACCGTGAAGGGCAGTGTCCCAAAGCGAACAATATCTGCAAGGAGGTGACAGGGGGTTGTTATAGTTGGTATCAGAGCCTGACCCTCCCTAGTACGAGTACGACAGCGAGGATGCTATGTCCTAAGGTGGGGAAGACCACGCTTAGGGCGGATAGGAAACCTATCCTATATCAGAATGGAGGGAAGATGGTAAAGACGCATTCTCTTGCAGACGCGTTTTAGGTAAAGGGGTGGTTCGGATTCCATCGAAACTCCGAGATTAAACGTGTTTGGACCAGAGCAGTACTAAGATGGGTGACCATTTGGGAAGTCCTTCCTTTTGCCCAAGAACAAAATCATGAAGGGCAGTGTCCCAAAGCGGACAATATCTGTAAGGGGGTGACAGGGATCGTTACAGGGTATCTCATTTTGGATTGTAATAAATAGTTTAATAACTCGTTTTACATGCCTAAAGCCTAATATCACATTAAGTGATTTTCTATCTAATTAATTGATGTTTTTTTAACAAAATAGTTTTAAGTTTCTTTAATCAAAAGTCACACAAAATGTATTTTAAAAGGCCAGTCTCCTAGAGATGGGAGTTGGGTAGTAATCGCCAATTTCTATGGAATTATGGATAATTATTAGGTCAAATAACAATTAATCAAAAACTCAATTTTAGGATGTTCAATATACTTTTTGTATGCTTCAAATACCGTAATTTACTTTTTATATATGAAAAGGTGACATAACTGCTTTAAATATAATACATGCTTGCTTGATACGGGATTGATAAACATTACAATATAAAGGAAGGCATATTATTGGGGTATAAATAAGATCTGATTCCGAACCTTTCTAGTACAGAAGATCAGAGGTCTTGGTGTAGAAGCCAGGTGGTGACTCCTTAACACTAAACCGCTCTCGTCTTCGATTCATTTTCTCTATAGTGGCTAGAGACTGAGAATTTAAATTTAAAAGTACCTAAATAATATGCCATCTGATGTTCTAATTTTTATCAGTCCCATGCATTGCATCCTATATAAACTGTGTCCCTGTTACCCTAAATAGTATTGTGAACCATAACACCATTTTTCAAGAATGGAGAAGTGCTAGCATATCCATCACTCATAAGCCCCGTTTCTTTGGGTATATGAAAAGGTGAATTAATCGATCACTATTATCCTTGATTAGAAGGACCTGTTAGGAGGGACCTCTGCTTATGGGAGCCATAAGCCTTTTAACCAAATCGTGAGCCCATATAGTTAAGCCTAGCAACTTTCCGTAGGTTGTATGACCCTAAGAGTTTGTGATTGCATTATGATTGCTATATAGGCTTATCACATTTAACCTTATTTGAAGGGGGCTAAGCTTATTATGCCTTTTATATGGAATCAGCCTAAACTAATTTCACCTCAAACAAGACCTAAATGTTATGGGTCATTATTCTTGTATGCACCTAAATACAAAAGGTTATTGGGCTTAATTAGGCCCATATTAGAGCCTATGCATCCCCGACAATGCTTAGATAAATCCACCTAGGAAGAATGACAAAGACCACGTGTGTGGGAGTAATAAGGTTAGAAGGCTTATTGCTTATGTTTGTACACCTTAATGCATATCTTTTTTTTAACATTACATTGTACCTGCTACATAACATAACTTTACATCCTTCTTGTTATATATCCTTCTTGTTTTCTCTGTACCATGTGTATATTATGGTTCAATGCACATACATAATACTATACCTACTACATGACATAAACTTAGTATCTTTCTTTATATCTCATAAACTTTTACATTTCTATCTAATTACTCAAGCATTAAGTACACTTCACACTAGCACGTGGCATGCTAACTATGCATCAAAAGACTTTCATCTTATAAAGGGCCATTAACCTTTATTCAAGTATCTTGTGATTTATCCATGCACTAACTATCAATACCATACATCCACATATATACATGCAACATTTTTATTCTTATAACATCATTCATACATGAGATGTGGAGCACACATATTATGCATCAATAGGAACAATGTATAACATTAGGCAACTCTACAAATCATGTGCTAGAGTTATAGGCTTTCATTCATACATCAACATATGTTGCACATGAACAACATTACCTCATTCACATTACTTAGGCTTAGGCTTAGGCTTAGACATGATTAATCTATAACACCCTTGGTTGCATAAATTTTAAATGTATTTCACATCTCACACTATTACATGTTATTCCTTAGGATTATCCCTATACTAAGATCTCCTAACCTCACCCATACATTAGCTATCCATGTAGGCATGCGTAACACAGACACCATAGCATCTAAGGAATATGCACCTCACATATATATCTCATATTCTCATAACTTCCTACATATACATTATAACATAAAGCTCACAACCGTTCACATAACATAGACCTTCATATATATCTTGCATATCTAGAACCATGTATACAGCTTCATATGTATCTATATAAAACCATGCATACATCTTTACAAGCATCTTCTTCATATGCCCAGGAGCCTACATGCATCCCTATATGTATTTAGAATCATGCATACACCCTTACATATATCTTTATCACATATACTTGCAATTATATGTATCCTTTTTTATACCCCATAAAGTGCCCTAACATGTGTTGCACATAGTATAAGTTCTCCTGAATGTGCCTAGCATCTTAGGTGTAGTCCCTAACCATCATGAGCATGCATCATTTGCCATAAAATTATTTTTGCATGTGCCCATCCATCACTTAGTATAGATATAACATGTGAAACTTTACTCATCCATGCACAACATACACATCCATGATGTAGTCATTCATGCATCATGGCCCTACACATGTCATATAAGCCCCCATACACATGCTATGCTATTTGTATAAGTTATATGTACACTAACATGCGTCTTACACCATGAACCATCTTATATACATGTACAACACTATCCCTTAACTTCATGTATACAATTTAGGCTTAGTCATGCCTTATTCATCTATACATGCATTAACCATCCACCTTGTATCACATTAATAAAAATAACATGTAAACCTCAACCATATACCCATGCATTCACATTCAGCATACCATACAGAGACACATATCATCTATCATGTAAACTCCATTCACTTTGTACCATCATACCCAGTATAAGTGTAACATGCATCAATCATATATCCATATTATGTCTAAGCATATCATGTACATATCACATGCATTTAAATCATAAAAGTTAAATCCCATGTACACCCTTGGCATCATATAGATTTCATTTACCTTGTACCATCTTACTTAGTATAGGTGTGACATATATCCATCACATAGCCACATTATGTCTAGGCATATCATGTACATATCACATGTATTTGAATCATAAAAGTTAAATCCCATGTATACCCTTAGCATCATGTAGATTTCATTCACCTTGTACCATCTTACCTAGTATAGGTGTGACACACATCCATCACATGTCCACATGCATTTGCAATCATATTATGTCTAGCTATATAATGTACATATCATGTCCATCACTAATGTTTAATCTTACAATCATCCATGCAAGTTAATCATAACATAGCATCATAAATGCTTAAAATGTGCATCATATCACATTAACCGTGTATCACACTAACTATAAAAATCCTTCACTCAGGCTTTTCAAAGGAAAAGACTCAACCCTTTTCTTTTTTCAACACTCTTCACCACAAAAATGGTAACCAGGCTTGAAACTAAAGGTGAAAGTCAATTTGTAACTAAAGGCATGATGAATAAAGTGATGACAGCATTAGAATAAAGAATGATAACACTCACTAAAAAAGGATGCAAAAGAGGTTTGAAGTCTAACAACAAGGTGCTCTGAAGAACCCGATTGGCATGAATTTGACCATAGGGCAAACAATGACCAAGCAACCAAGCCAAGAAAGATTTCTCATAGATTCTCATCTGAATAGACCTATGTCCATGATGCTCAAGGAATTGAAAGAAGAGAACCATCTTCAACCCTTAATACTCAAACACTATTCCTAACCACTTCCATCTAACCATCGCCATGACCTATACTGTGCTTATCACCAAAAGACTGGCCACCTGACTAACAAATGCAAAGCCCTCTATTGAGTTATCCAAGATCTTATAAACCATGGTATGATACCTTATCCTAAAGATCACCTATCACTAGACCTCACTGTCATCCCTTAAATCTCTGAAAAGCAAGATTCTCTCTTCTTGACATAAGGTCTACCACCCCATGAGCCAAGTATTAACCAATTGCAAAATCATGCCGATCAAAGATATAGAAGGATTCAATAAAGATATCTTTATTTTCTTTTCTAGTTATTTCCTTCCTTTATGTTGGAATAATTAAGGATTAATAAAACATTGTTATGAGCATCTTTGTGTACCACAATCATTGCATAACATGATACTCTTGAAAGTGAGTTGAGAAATTTCAAAAAAAAAGGAAGAAACATGATAAGTTTAATCCACAAGTACTATAAATAGTTTATAATGGCTCACCATTACTATACACAATTTTAAAGCTCAAGACTTGATCTTTCCTTATAAGGCACGAGAAATATCTCTGAATGGGAGATGTGAGATAAAAAGCAAAATAATAAGCTAGGGGTAAATAAAACATAATAAGTGTATAAGTGGTTCTTTCCTTCAATCTTGAAAAAGGTTCAACTCAACAGGCTCTAAAACTTAAAGTATCAAATCCATTATGTCCAATCATTTTCTTCAAAACCTAAAAACCATTCTAAATGACAAACCTTTCATAGTTTTTGCTCACCTAAAATCCAGAGGTCAGAAGCTCTAAGATGCCAAAACTCTAAAGCCTCTAAAAATAGGAAGACTTACCTTAAGCCTCAAACAATTGAGCATTCTCTTTTTAACTAAGGTTGCCCTCATTCAAAAAAAAGAGAGTTTTCTAATTCTTATTAGGCTTATCAATCAAGAGTATGAGCCTAGGTAAAAGTTCGAGAAATTAAGAGAAAATAGTAGCTAGAAAATCTTTAAACTGACTAATAACAAGGATATGATCAATGCAATACTCAGAAAGGTCAAAAAGATGACATTCAACATTCAACAAAAGTGCCAAGATTTAAAATACTGGGGGGCATAAAGTTAGCACCTGCAGCAAATTATTTATTGATATGAAAAGCTCCATCTCCCATGGCAAGAGCTCTAAAACATATCGAGCCATCTTAAAAGGTGCAAGTCCAAATTCAGTTGATCAAGCACAACACGATCACATTTTAAACCTTAACCAAAGATGGATAAGTTGAATTCAAAAAAAAAAGAAGCTCACTAGGTCAAAAACCCACAAAAGGCACCTAGGCAAAAATTAGGGCATACGTCACTAAATTGAAAACCCACAAAGGGCAATTTAGGCAAAAATTAGAGGTCAAGAGAAAATATTTAGTTGAAAAATCTTTAGACCTAATAACAAGACTGTCATGCTATGTAATCACATACATTTGCATGCTCATTCATAATAATCATTCACTCTTCAGCCACACATGCTTAAATGCCCTCCACAGCAAATTGACATTTCATCTAAGCCTTGGCCTCACTATTGTTCACCTTAACTCAACTTACTTCTCAACACCTTCCCTAGCCTTTCCATCACTATAACTAGACCTAGCCTATAACTTCCTAACTTCACTCTCTTCTCAAAACTAAGCTTTTCTTATGATAAGTCTAAAAAGAGAATGATCCCAATAGCCAAACATATACTACTTATACATTTAGAAATATTGTCACACATACATCATAAACAATAGGTTAACTCACTCACACTCATTCATACATACATTTTAAGAAAAAGTACCTATTTTGCTTGTTCATACATTTGCCTTCATACATCCATCACAAAAGAACATTCATTCGCTGTAGGAGAATATGCATCCATTATTCAACATACATCAATTTTCACCATTCATTCATCATAGCAAAAAAATGTACCATTAATCAACATGTATCTGGCTTCACCATGTCTTACATATATTTACCATTCGCTTAGATTCCTTATTTATTTAGGAGAAAATAACCAAAAACACCACTCAATCAAAAACATACCTTGTTGTATTCCTTTATCTAAAAAAATTTGGAACCAATTTGCATATCACTCATTAATCACCAAATTCATTCACCCACACTCATCTAAGTAAGCAGATGGTCAATAAATACATATCCACCCATTCATGACATATTCACCACATTCATTCACTGGAGTCATCTCATTCACCACATTCATCCACCACCTTCATGATTTCATGCTTAGAGTGTATACATTCATCAAAGTCATCTCATTCACCACCTTTATGGTTGTATGCTCATTCATCCAAGACAAGATAGAATACATTCATTTATCTAAAAGAAAACCAATCACCAAATGCATTCATACATTTGCACATGTATCAGTTCATTCATCCAACATTAGCCGTATGCTTTAGGCACACCACTCATTAGGTCTACACGTATAAGCATCTTATTAGACATCAGTCACATAACTCAAAGACGCAAAGGATAAGTAACATGCATATGCATGATTTAGAATAGAGTCACATTCATCCACACATTATAGAAAAGGTTCATCCTTCTAGTTATCTAAGAACTAAGTAAAAACTTATCCACGTAAGGCACTACATTCATATTGATTCACATGTGCACATATCTTATTCCCATAAGTCATGCATATATCACCGCAGACATTAGAATTCACAAACCACCATATTTACACATGGTTAATGACTTAGAGATATATATAATTAGGCTCACACAAGTCAAGCACACATATACACTGGCATTTGAATCATTATTAAGGCAGGAAACTACTCGATTTTCCTTGAATCAGAGTCTCATCCATAACTGACGAAAGCTAGGTATGTATAACAAACCTACCATGTCAAATTGATACTAACTCTTACCATATTTTCTTTTATAGTATTTAACTCCATGCTTAACCTAATCTCCTCGAATTCGACTCTATGTCCAATCTAATTCTCTCGATTTTGACTCTATGTACAACCAATTCTCTCATATTCGACTCTATGTCCAATCCAATTCTCTCAAATTTGACCCCGTGTCTAATCTAATCTCTCGAATTTGACTCTATTTCTAATCCAATTCACTCAAATTCAACTTCATATCTAATCTAATTTCCTCGAATTTAGCTTTAACGCCCAATTTAAAACTTCTTAAGCAAACAAGCACTCGTATTCAATGTAATTTTCTTCAGCTTTAACAAACTTAAAATTCCTTTAAAGGAAAATAGGCACCCGTATTCAGTGTAGTTTATCTTCTTCTTAAAGGTGAATAGACACCCACATTTGGCGTAGTTTTCTTTAACTTTAACAAACTTGAAATTGCTTTAAAGGCAAATAGGCACCCATATTCAGCGTAGTTTTTCTTTCCCTTAAAGGTGAACAGGCACCCACATCCAGTGTAGTTTTCTTCAGCTTTAACAAACTTGAAATTCCTTTGAAGGCAAACAGGCACCTGTATTTAGTGTAGTTTATCTTCACCTAGAAGCTATCAAGCACTCGTATTTAGTGTAGTTCTTTCTAGTTTAATATTTTAATCTCGCTTCAAAATAAATAGGCACTCGTATTTGATGTAGTTTATCTTCCCCGTGAAGGTGAACAAGCACCCATATTCGATGTAGTTTCTTTAGATTAATAAATTGAAATTCCCTTGAAGGAAAAAAGGCACCCATATTTAATGTAGTTCATATTCACTCGAGGACAAGCAAGCATCTATATTTAATGTAGCTTACTTTCAAACCTTATTTAGAAACATCAAAGCAAAAACATGTTATGATCTAGTTGGATTTTTACTTCACTTGAGGATGAGCATACACCCATATTCGGTGTAGTTTTCTTTATAATATCAATTCTTTTTCAAAGGGAAAATACAACTTAGGTCTAGGAAGCTTTTGCAATGATTCAAAGGCAGACATTTCTATTTGATGTAGCTTCATGCTAGGTAAATATACCATTATATAAGTATTTCTAACTCAGGTACTTTGATGTACACTTCGTAGCACAGACCAAAGTGGGGGCAACTATAGATGCCTCACTTTTTAGCGTATAATAATAACTAGAGACAGGCTCAAGCAATAAGGCAAGCACCTCGAAACCAAGTACGCACTGACTAACATGGCATAAGTTTGCTCGAACTTAATGCTATGAGGTTCACACCATAGCTAGCCTAGACCAATTGAGCCTAAAACCTAAGATCCGCATGGACAAGCCAAAGCATTTTTCACATAAACTAAAATAAAAACTTAGCCTAAGACCTGGCCTAAAGCCTATGGACTGGCAGGGAAGCCCATAGCCTAGGTCCACATAGAATTGCTATTTAAATCTACAAAAACTTATCAATGTAAAAGCTTCAAGAAGAGTAAACTTCCTACTTAAACTCTATCTCCTAATCCTATAAGGATTCTATCACTTCTAGATGGGAGACTATAGACACTGGGTCTCTGGGGCTCCTGGGCTCGGTTTGCTTAATGATGATGAAAAGGACAAAAATCCTAATAAAAGGGGTTTTTCACATCCGAATCGAAGATCTCAAAATTTTCCTTAAAAAAATTTCAAAACGGCCATTTTAGGAAGAACGAGCCGTTTTCGCGAAGGGAACGGATATTTTGGGGCTAAAACGGGCCATTTTCTTAAAGGAAACGGCCATTTTGATCATCAAAACTGGTAATTTTCATGAAAAAAATGCCTGTTTTGGGCTTAGAATAGCCTAAAATGGCTATTTTGCTCGCGAAATGACTGTTTTACCTGTAAAAACGACCATTTTAAAGCTAAAATGCCCGTTTTTAGCCTCGGGAATCACATATAAAAAGCCGAATGGGTTATTTTGAGTAAAGGTTGGTCATTTTGAAGAGAGAAAAAAATACACCAATAAAGGCAAAAGAACACTCTTTCCATACCATTTTCTTGGATTTTTTAAAGATTCAAGCACATTTTTCTAATTCAGTCGAGATCTTCTCTGAAGCTAAATATACTCGATGTGTCAACTAATCCATTTTTCTACTATTTTCATTTTTCTTTCTATTTTATCTATCTACTATTTAGATGTGATAATTTATTTAGGCAATATTTTTACATTTTACGGGGGTGATTGTAGACGATGTGGAGTTTGAAATGCTCGATATCCCTACGAATTTCTCTCTACTTTTAGGAAGGCCATGGTTCCATAAGTTAAGAGGAGTTCTGCCAACATTGCATTAGATGATAAAAATCCCCCACGATGGTGAGATAGTAACAATAAAAGCTGTAAGGAGAATCAAGTTTCGATGCTCGAAATAGCCAACTAGCCGTTTAATGGTTTCTATATTGCTAGGATCTTTTTAGAAGAAAGGGAAAATCCTAAGGTGGTAAATATGCTGAAAAAGATGAACTATCTACCCAAAGCTGGATTAAGATATGCTTCAAAAGGTCTAATCTTAGCCATTCAGCCTCAAGAATAGAAGGACCGAAAGGGATTGGGATATGTGGCAGAGATGTCGAAATCGAGGAAGACAAGAAAAGGTATCCTTCTACTCGAGGAAAGTTTTGCTCGAGCCGAAAGGAATGTCAATTACTGTAGAGAGTCCGAGTTAGCTATCGTCAAGGGACAGGTTGTGCCAGGGTTTGAAATTTTTAGTGATGTGTTTAATTGGGCTACAAATGAAGTAAAAGTCATTTTAGATTTTTAAGATGAAGAAATCATGACCAACCTGACTGAGCTGGAAGTTGAATTTGAGGAAGAGATTCTAACTGATGCTGTGCTCTAAGATAAAGGGAAGAAGAAGACCCTCCTGAAAGCTCTTTTGAGAATTTATATGTACTTAAAATTTTTAATGACGATGTTCCTATTTCTTTTGTTAATAATATGAACAATTTTACTTATTTTTCTGATGTCTCATCTAACTGCATCATGCATAATGATAATTATGACATGCATAACATGTTTGATATTGATTCAATCAATACTACCTCATTTAATCTCAGTACTAATGAAAACCCTAAAGAGATCTTAATTACATCTGATGTAACTCCTGAAGAGAGGATCAAATTTGAGAGAATGTTAAAAAAATATGAAAAAGTCTTTACCTAGACCTATGAAGACATGTTAGGGGTGGATCGAGAAGTAGTTGAACATGCCATCTACATGTACCCGGAAGCAAAATTAGTGAAGTAAAAACTATGGAGAATGAGGCCAGAGTGGGCAGAGAAGATAAAAGAAGAAGTACACAGGCAAATTGAAGCCAAGTTTCTAAAAGAAGTACAATATTCAACATGGTTAGCTAATGTGGTTCCAGTCACCAAGAAATATGGTAAAGTCAGGATGTGTATAGATTATAGAGATTCGAATAAAGCCTGCCCAAAAGACGACTTCTCGTTACCTCATTTAAATGTGCTGATTGATAGTGCAGCAATATGCAAAATATACAATTTCTTGGATGGGTATACTGATTACAATAAGATTCTAAATAGAATAGTAGACAACATAAAAACAGCCTTTATCACAGAGTGGGGGACTTTCTATTACAAGGTTATGTCATTCGGCTTGAAAAATGCTAGGGCTACGTACCAAATAATGGCCATGAAGATTCTTGATGACCTAATTCATAGGGAAGTGGAAGTGTATATCGATGATATGATGATCAAATCCTCTACAAGGAAAGGACATTTTGAGGCCTTGGAAAAGTTCTTTAAAAGGATAGAAAAATACAATCTATATTTGAATGCGAAAAAGTGTGTCTTCGATGTAACATTAAGAAAGCTCCTAGGGCATATTGTGAGTCAAAGAGGAATAGAGGTAGACCCTAATAAAGTTAAAGCAATCAAAGAAATGATAGTCCCAAAGAAAGAAAAAGAAATAAGGGGATTTCTGGGTAAAATACAATATATTAGTAGGTTTATAGCCAAGCTCACTACCATATGTGAGCCTATTTTTAAACTTCTCAAAAAGAACCAACTGACTACGTGGAATGATGACTGTCAAAAAGCTTTTGACACAATCATAGAATATCTACTAAATCCACCAGTTTTGCAACCACCAAGGCGTGAAAAGCCATTGATTCTCTATCTGTCTATTGAAGAAAGTTCAGTTGGGGCTATGATAGCATAGGAAGATGAGATAGGGGTTGAATTTGTAATTTACTACTTAAGCAAGAAATTTCTCCCTTACGAAGTCAAGTATGTGGAAGTGAAAAAGATTTGCTTATCAATGGTATGGGCTTTAAAGAAACTGAGACATTATTTCTAATCGTATACTGTACAGGCAGTGTCTAAACATAACCCGCTAAGGTACCTCTAAATGGCACCATCTTTGGTTGGCAGA
>CANXYI010086024.1:0-13899 GCA_948208565.1 Hura crepitans
AATTTAATTTAAAAATCTTACTTTGCTAAAAATATTTATATCATTAATAAATGCAAAACTGGTGTTGACAATTATATCTTTTAAATTCCTTTCAATGACATAATATATTGAGATCTCTTTAATATTTTCAAGCACTTAAACTGGTTTTGTAGTTCTAAGATTTAGTTATGTCTTAAATCTCTTCAAGAGTACATGCCTTTATAATATGACCATCTTAACTTTTACTCTTTTCTTTTTTCAAATATTTATTTCTTTGGAAGTAATTAATTTTCCTTGCATAAGATATTGTCCTACTGGGGCATTTCTTTGAATCTGAGCATTTTTCAACTATTATACATGAGATTAATAAATTTTTATAAAGCAATAAATACATCTTGCAAGAAAATTAAATACTCTTTTAAACTTCAGGTTCATAATATGAGGATCTATTAAACTTTTGGTTCTTAAAAATATATTTATTATTCACATTTTTAGCTAATTATCTCTTCTTCTAATATTTGTAAAATTTTAAATTAACATTATAATCTCTAAATAAACATCAATTATAACGAGTGAGAATTTATTACCTTTAATGGCATAATGCAAGATCCCATATGAAAATGGGTATCTATTCTCATAAAAATTATTTCACAATTAATTAGAGACATTCACTAATTTTAATAGAGTTTTGAGTACAAACATGAATAATGTACTTTTAAATTTCAATTAATATAATCATTTGAAGCGTGCGACACAAATATCACAAGAATTGTCAAAGAAAATATCTTGAACATTATAATCCAAAACTTGTGCACTTAATTGAATAATCTCACAAACTATAGGTTGTAAGTCCATAACAAACACACATGTAACCGTTTTATAGATGTATCTATAAAATTATATAAATTTTAAATGATCCATGTAGTGGATCACAATATTAAGTCTGTATATTTTGGAATGAAGGGAATTTAGTTCTCTTATTAGTTAGTGATATTTCAATACTCAATATTTTTTTGAGAACAACTAAACACCATGAGAATTTATTAAACTAAAGAATCTTCTAGTTCTTTATGCACATGAATAACTAATACATTATAATTGACCTATAATGGTTGAACTAGTCAATGTCATATAATCAGTTGTATTTCAATCTGTAATATTTAAATTTCAATAACATATTTTTCATCATATAGAATTTGTGTTAATAAATAAACTTCATGTTACTAATATTACCACCAATTAGGAAACTTCGAATCTGCTGCTATTACTACCATTCAATAAACTTTGGGTTTATAAATATTAGCACTATCTAGTAAACTTCGAGTCCAATAATATTTCTGCAATTCAATAAATTTTAGGATTATTAATATTGATATCATAATAAATTTAAAATCTTCAACATTATATTATTTATCTAATGGAAATTATTATATAAAAATATATCTTATTTTAAGTCTCAAAGTGATATTCATTGCATTGAATATCTTTGAAAATTAAAAATTTTCTTTGAGATATATATTAGACAAATACTCATAATAAATTGTATTAAAAATATTCATAAACCTTCAACTAATTTTGAATAATGTAAAGAATAATGCACAATAAAATAAATATATTCAATAAATCCAAAAGGACATGCATTTGAAAATCAAATGCAAAAATCAATATACAATGTAGCAAAGATTAACATATAATATTTATTCAAAATTAATAAAATATTATAAAATACAGCTATAACCATATCAAGTTATATTATATGTACTTGCATATTTATCCTATGGATTAATTTATAAAATATAATAAGGATTAAAAAGGTGATTTCACAAATTAAAACTTAAAAATCATAATGCTTCAACATGTGCTTTCTTAGGCCGATTATGGAAAAATCATTTTCGTTCTATAATAATTAAGAAAGTAATATGAATACCTTGCATTTTCACCAGTGTTCTATTTAAAAAAATAAAAAAAAAATCCTTCACATAGTCAAACTTCTTTTTAATTAATAAAATTTTGGTTAATAAATAAAAATAGACAACAAAAAAACAATTCCATTTAGATAATTTTCCTTTTTGTAGAAGTAAGGCTAAAATTTTAATAACATTTATTTATTTGAGAAGTAGAAAAAAAATTCATTGAAATAAATTATAAATCAATAATTAGATTTGCTTACTATTTAATTCTTTTAATTTAAAATATTTTATCAAGTTAGGTTGTAATAAACTATCAACTTCCAATAATATTTTATAGAGACTTAACCGCACTAATAACATGTTGTAACTAAAATAAAGAAAAGAGAAATATATAGTAGAGACAGATTATTCTCATTCTTATTGTGTTTTCTAAATAATACAAAGTAAGTACATAAGTAAAAAGAAACCTATTAAATAAGAATAAAAATACTAAATAAATAAAATCTATTTACAAGTAATTATTCACTTACATTATATCAAAATAATTATAATATTTTTAATTAATTATAAATATTAATAGATTTTAAACTTCATTAAAACTCTTACTTTATTTATCTTTGTTAACAACATAAAATCATTTGGATGAATTTTATATTAAAAAAAAACTTTTACCCCATTCATATTCTAATATATACTAATTTTATTTGCACGTTCTTTACATGTGACAGTACAAAAAATTTTAAAAATTACGACGGATAAATTCATTACAAAATTAATAAAATCCGTTGCTGAATTATAATCTGCGACGGATCTCTGACGGACCTAAATCTGTCGGTAAATCTTCATAGGCATTCGCAAAAATTTGACGATGGATTTTATCCGTCGCAGATAGGATATTTATTCCATCGCAAATAATTAAGATGGTGATCTTTTTTTAAAGTAGGATAAATCGCTACGGAAGTGCCGTCGCAAATTCTGTCACAGATTTTTTTAAATTTAACTCATATTTTTATTTTTTTATATTTTTCTTGTTAATGTCGGTACATCGATTCGAGCCTCGGCCCTGATACTAACTGTCATGGCCCGAGCCACTCGCTTGCAGATATTGTCTTAAGCACGTTGATGTTCTTGAGCAAAGGGACATACATCTTGATACTACTCTGATCCAAACATGTTTAATTTCGTAGTTCTGATGGGATCCGAACCCTTTTACCCAAAGTACGTCTATGCAAAGGAGAGGTATTTACACCCTTATAAGGTGTGCTTCGTTCTCCTCCCCAACCGATGTGGGATCATACTTCTAAATGTAATGCTCCGACTATACAGTGTCAAATTAATTGGGAATTTTAGGAACGAACATGATGATTTTTCGAAATTTTGTTTCTGCTCATTTCTTCGCAGATCCACTACGGAATTATTTTTGTCGTAGAATCCGTCACAATATGCCTTTTTTTTTTTGTAGTGCATGATATATCATTTTTAATTAAATGCTTCATTTTATTTTATAATTTATTAATTGGTGAAAAATTATTAATAATTTAGTTATAAATAGTAATGTAAAATGCTTAATATTTATATTTATTTAATTATATTTAACTTCTCATGATAAAAATAAGTGATTACATTTACAACAAATTCTAAAACTATGGCATATTAATCTTTCCATCTTTGTGGTCAACTAAGCTCTTTCTTTTTAAGTAAGTGTAATATAAATGTTTAAAATCCAAGTGTAATCAAGAAATTTCTTAAGAAATGATGGATTAAACAAATTTAAATCATGACGAAATATAAAAATTACACATGTCACATTAATTGAATTGGGTGGATTCAGATCAGGTAATTAATTTTGAGTCATTTTTGGATCGGATTACTTTAGATATGAGTCGGATAAGATCTTCGAGTCAAATTCATTTTTAACAAAATCATATTGAATTATTTTTAAATTATCAAATTTAATTTTAATTTTATATTTTTTAATATTAATATATTTTAATCACTTTTATATGGGGAATGATTAGGTGCGCCGATATGCACTAATGCGTACCGTTGAATTAAGCGCATGATTATATGCGCTTTGATCCAATGGTGTATATTCATGCGTACCGGTGCAACGTAGCATCACTCCTTTTAAATATTGATAATTTATATAAATTTTAAAAAATAATATATATAAATTTTAAATAATAACTTATGCTTTTAAAAAATATAATTATCTTACAAAACATTATCATCATCATTATTATTATTATAAATTGAAATTGGCAAAAAAAAAATAAAGGTGAAACAAGGAAAAGATGAAATACTAAATAAAAGAGAATTAATATGAAATAAATGAAAATTAAGATAACATGATCAATGATAAGCAATATAAAATGATGTTGAATAGATACCCGATAATAGACAACTTTTTTCATCTTGTCTGTCGCAAACGTCTCAATTATTAAGTCTACTTTATATATAAAAAAATATAATTTTTTTCAAAAAAATTAATTTAATCACAATAATGAAAACAATTAAAAATATTTTTAAAAAAATGGGTCATTCAGATTGTCACGTGATTTAATCTATTTGTGTTAATTTTGAATTGATCCATTCAAATTTAAGTTTGACCCTTACCCAACTCTAAATTTTTCTAATCGAATCCTGGTCAAATTATGAGCTTTATTTTTAATCAGATTTAGATTTAATTCATTTTTTTTTTACCAAATTTCGAATTAGGATCAGAAATAAATAGATCTAATAAAAATATATCATATATTATGGAAGAAGGGATGATGGTCTGTCAACTATATAGTACATTAATTTTATACAACTTAAAAGTGTATGGCAATATGTTTCGATTCAAGGTTGTGCAAGGTCGATTAAAGGACGTCCACCAAATAAGGAAGCGGGCAGGGCTTTATTTTAAAAAAAAATATAAAAAAAAAAAGAAGAAGAAAGAAGAAGAAGATAGCGATCACCTGAGATTTGATTCTAGTTGAATGTTTATGTCAACTATAACTGCCTAATATTTCATAATAAATCATCCATTTTGCTTAGTGCCCAAGTAAATATAAACACAAACTCAATTTTAGTACGTTTGTTTTCTATCAAAATATTAGATTAAATTAATATATTTATTCATAGTTTTTTATTCCATCACCAACGTTTATATGATTATTTTAGTAAATAATACAAGACTTATTTTATCTATAAAAATTATACAAGACTTATTTTATCTATAAAAATTTTCATAAATCGAGCATGTGTTGCACATAAATAATTAACCATAAAATTAATAATTTTATGAATTATAAATTTGAAAAAGTAAAAAGTATTAATTGAGATGTAAAGGGTGAGGGGCTTAATTGGGCATCACATGATTTTATATCGGGATAAATTTAGAGGTCTTTGCCTGACAAAAGTTTCGAAATCAACATCCCATTTCTAGTCTTTTGATATACTCTTTTAAATTCTGATATTTATTAATCTCTTATGAAACAAGCATATACAAAATTTAAATCATCCATCGTCTTTGTAATTTATTTATAGAAAATAAATTTGCATAAGTAAGCTATATAGTGAAAAGATGAAATAAAATATACATTCAAAAAGTGGATCATCAATTTATTGATTGTGACAAGACAATTAATTTAAGATTTTCTAAGGAAATTAAGGTCAACTGTCCAACTCCAAAATAGAGATTTGATCTTTTTAAAATACTTATACAGTTTATTAAGGAAAAATTAAATTCCATTTTATTAAGAAAATACTAATTAATTATCTAGAAGAATAATTGAATTCATATTAATTTTAGCATGTAAAATATTTTGATTAGATCCACCTATTACAAATAAGAATCCCAAAAGTCTAGAAATACGGTCCATGAAAAAACAAAATAAACCTACAACTAAGATAAAATACAATATGGTATGATGGTGTTGACATATGGTTTGTGCAAACCTCAAAGACTCCAAATTAGGTTCATGCAAACCTAACCATGTCCAGTTCCTTACTCTACACATCTCTGCAACCACATTAGTTAAAGAATACATGGCCTATAGTTCGCGTGGATCTAAACACATTTATAGGCTTGTAAAATCACACAAATTAATATATCCATATAATAAATAAAACATGCATGCATATGAATTTCACATTAAGATGATTTATAAATAGGACAACAAACTATATTTGTGTGGATCATTGCAACCTACAAATAGTTTGTGCAGACTTAATTCATCAGTCTAGAAATAAAAATTAACTTAAGATGAACAAAACAAACAAATAATCAAGGATTAAACTTATGAAATATAACAAATAAATAGATCTACTCTATAATTAATGTTGTGATCACAAAAGATTACCTAACCAATATAATTGCTTCCTTGGATATCATTGATCTATTATGTGATAATAAAAGTAATGTTAAGACTTCAAAATTTACTTATTAAAAACTTCAAACAGTAGAACAAGATGCTAGGTTATGAAGAAAACAATGAACTTTTAGTAGGGCTTAAGGACTAGTGGTATAGCAGGTTTGCAAAAGATTGCCAAAATTCCTCAATAAGATGAAACTATAACACTCGACAATCAAGATCTTATGAACAGTACTTTCGGGGTCCAAATGATGTTTCCTACGGCGCGAATGGTCATTTCAAGTCCGATAACTGGCATATTAGTCATAGAACTTTGACAGGCCTGAAAATAGGGAAAACGAATGAATTAAAAATTTTAGCAGAACTAATAATTCATAATAGGTCAAGACCTTCTATTTACGGAGATAAAATGAGGTCGGGCCAGGACTGCTTCGGGAAATGTGTTCGGATGGTCTCGAAAATATCATACCTTGAACCTCAAAAATTCCACTGAGTATGATGGAGAAAGAATTAGAATTTTTTGAAGCCAATAGATATTTTTTTTGAATATTTTTTTTAGCCGTGAATAGTGCCAAAAAGTCAACGGTGAAATTTTGATCTAAAATTTTACGTGGGCCTTGGTCCCACTAATAAAAGATTTTTAAAACTAAAATGGGAATTTTTGGACGCACAAAGAATATTTTCTGATTTTTCGAAGCAAAAAGTGACATATTGTTTACATAAAGTAATTGGGCCATATTTGGCCCCATTTAATGGATCCAGCCCATCAATGATCAGTTATTAAACTTCTGTAATCAGCCCACACTTAAGAGAAACTTCATATTCCCCACAAATTCACCATAGCCAACGTGAACTTCATAAGGAAGTCACCATTTTTGCCACTGTCTCTCTCCTAAACACCACATTATTTCACAAAAAATTTATAGAAATCAAGCCTCCATCACCTAAGGATCTCAAATTCATCAAGAATTTGAAGAAAAGAAGTCAAATTTGCATAATTTACCACTTAGGTGAATAGTGCACAAAGTAAGAGAAAATACTTTAATTCTATTTTTTATTTTTGAAATAGTTACTTTATAGTTTTAGAATTTTGATTTGAGTATAGGTGATTTTAAAGGAATTTTTCTAAGTCATTTTGGTGTATGTTAGGTGGTGATACTTCAAGTGTGAGGAAGCAAGCTTTACAAGGGTCAAGTGGTGGAGATAGGGGTGTAAATGCACACTAGGTATGTGGATTAAGGCAAATGCACTATGTCAATATTGTTTGATTGAATTAAAGTGTGTTTACTTGTATGGAAATTTGATAACTTAGGGTAAATGCATGTAAATTGATAAAGTGGCATTATAGGTATGCATTTGATATAGAAATAATGAGAATTATGGATTTAATGGGATAGGAATTCATGTGTAAAAGCATGTACCAATGGTGGCCGAAATTGGGGCTAATATGGGCATGGCACGTATGGTTAAGAAATAAATGCATGTATGTGTATTTTGGATGTAGAAATCACAAGTAAAAGTGACCTAAAATGAACACATAGTAAGCCATGCAAAGGTAACATACTTGTGTGAGAATATGTGACCAAAGTATGGTTGCTTCATATTAGGTAGTGAATATGGGAATAATGGGATAGAGAATTGATGAGAAAAGAATTTGAATGACATAAGAAAGGAAAGCATAAAAAGGCAAAATTGACCGTATGAATAGTGTCAATTTCGAAAAATGACCAAATGAATGGTAACTTTGCGACCGTAGGCAAAGTTACAACAACTTGAGTAATATGGACATAAAATGTAACATAAAGGTATAATAATGTTAAAAATAGTTTAAAAATAGTAAATGACCCATCAGCTAGACACCCATTGGATGGGTTGACTGGTCAACTAGGGTTAGAGCAGCTACTAGGTAGTTGGTCCTTTAGGGGCCACTGCTAGTTACAGGTTATGGCGGGTGCAGCCACCTAGGTTTCGTGATGAACCACTACACTATAGGTTGTTGTTGTGGATTGGGATTGGTTTATGGACGGGTCCCTGAGAATCCACTACAGGTGCTTATTGCTACAGGTGCAGGTACTAGGCTTGGTCTACAATTATATCCCTGCTATCTACTATAGTACAGTACAGGTCCCTGAGTATTGGGGAAGGTAGGTGCAATCACATAGGCCCTAAAAGTGGGCCATTGCACAGGACACATCCCACTATCTAGTGTCTTAAAGTGTAGTCTATCTGAGATGGGCCTGTGAGGTAAATAATTGAAGTAATAGAGAAGAAAGTAAATATTTATAGATAAGTTAACATAAGAAAGTAATAAAGGGACTTAGAGTCATAGGAAAGACTTTCTGTGTGTGGAACATTATATGGTGCATATTGCATGACATGACATAGTATATTTGGTTTAATCCACCACTGAGTGTCATACTCAGTGTGTTGGTGTTCTGATGCGCAAGTTGTAGAAAGAAAGCAGTCCAAAATCAGAAGTCATCGATGGTGTAGCTGCTTTAGAGTTCTTTAGTACTTCTTTTTATTTCTTTTTGGCTTTTGTATATAGAGTTGCACTCATATATGTATATTTATTAGGGAATACAAAAATGTATGTATAAAGGATAGTAACAAACTGAATGTATGTACAGTTTTGCTTGTAAATGAATAGTTGTTTTTGCATACTTGTATGTTGATGGGTTTACAACCCTGTGATTTATTGCTAAGTATATTTAAGGTTGTGATTGATTGTGATTGGAGGACCAGAGGGTCCAAAAGGGGGTTGTATGATGAAAGTTGTTTTAAAAGTGCTTTTCTTTGCAGGTTAAGTTTAGGTTAGTTACCAAGGCAGCGGTTATGCTATGATTGTCTGATAGTGGCTGATAGGGGTTTTAATGATCTAAAATAAATAGTAAAAAGAGGATAATGAATCAAAATTGGTTTAAGATTAGGTTGATCAAACTTGGTCAAAGATAAGTTAAAGTTAAATGAAAGGACCCTGGGGAAATCCTAGGATGAGTGATCTCAGTGGGAAATAGCTCACCTTGCTGGTTTCAGGTAGAAATGGGTAGGGTTTATTATAGAAACAATATGAGTTTATATATTGTAATTAAAATTAGGATAGATTTCTAAATATTATTTGTTTAGGAAGTAAAATTTGAATAGAAAAGTTTTAGTTTTTGGAAGTTGTTCGTATTAAGTTCTATGCGAACCTTCTTAGTTTGGTTATAACGTTCGTACAAACTTACATGTAAGAAGGTCCACATAGACTAAGAGTAACCTTTGGTCTACTATTTGAATATCTTTGGCCATTATCATAGGTTCAAAACCTAAGGCATCTACAGTTTGCCTGTGACGCCTTCCTTATGACATTTGAAGACACTAGCGAGTGAAACATTATTATGCTCAAGGCACAAGTCACCACTCATGATTACATATCTCTTATATTTGCATTCTTGCACATATATATGCACAAC
This sequence comes from Hura crepitans, assembly GCA_948208565.1. Lineage (NCBI taxonomy): Eukaryota > Viridiplantae > Streptophyta > Magnoliopsida > Malpighiales > Euphorbiaceae > Hura > Hura crepitans. The sequence goes on from CANXYI010086024.1 coordinate 9,703, forward strand.
ATTCATATTGATTTAATAAGAAAAACAATTTTAAACAAACTATTATATATCAAATCAACCATAGGCCTTAAAATTGGCCAAAACATTATATACAAATCCTAAATTATAACTTATGTAAAGGGCTAATAATAGTAAAAAGGTCTGCACTATTCCTATTAAAAAGTAAACACTTGTTAAACAAATGAAAATGTATGAATGTTCATAAACGTTCTTCTATTAGACATAAAGCCTTTAATATACACATGGAAATAACCACACACTAAGCAAAACTTACATAGTGGTATATAAATCAAATGTAATTACCACTAAACAACACATTCATTTAAGGCATAATAACATATCACATGCATACACATCGAACACGCCTTATAATTCAATGATCGCAAATAGGCAGATACTCATGTATTCTCTTACCTCACTTACCTTTTATATGTCCATCATTTATGTATGTTTATGGCATCATAATTATGCATAACATCTAACATAGTGCATGTGCATCATGTAGTTCATGTGTGGTGCTTGTCATGTTTACATAGCATTGTTATATCATATCCATTCTTCATAACTTGTACCATTGTTATTACATTTCATTAGTTAATTAGTTAGCCCAATGTACCCTATACCATATTAGATTAAATAACAGGCTGTACAATTTCTTTAGGACTTACGCATCCATACACACTACTTGATGACATCAATTACATGGTACTCTCCAAGCTTATGCAACCATTCCTACACAATATAAAGTTATGCAATACCCTTAAGGCTTACACAATTGTACCCAAGTGTTCTCAAAACTTATGCGACTGCACCCATGACAATTATGCCATAGAGGCAACAAATACGTAACATTACTAATCCCTATTGGTAAGCCAACTACCCAAATGCTATTGCATGTCTAACGATACATGGGCATTCATTTGGTTTTCTTATGCCATTTATCATTTTCATGCTTGATAAGCCATTTTAAGGCCACTTGCACAATGTCACAATATAGTTTTATTAGCTTAAAGCTCAAAAGGTTCACATACTTGTTCATTTATGCCACATTAGCATTTATATATCACATATAAAATTAAATGCTTACATGTCATAGCCAAACAACATGCCTTATAAACATATTGCACATACTTCATAATATAATTAATAGTTCAAGTAAGTACTCAACATTGTATAAGGTCACGTTTCGTACTATCTCATAGCCTATAGTTGTCATCAAGGTTATCAGGTAAAACATCTCATGCCATCATTTTCCTTATGCAAGTAAGACAAATTTATGTCAAGTGATGAATAATAATCATAAGCCATAAGTAACACACAAATATAATGTTGGCTTGGTAAATAATCATTTCTCACCCACATGTTTTTTAGGAAAACATACCATTTTTGGCTTATAATTTAATAGAAATTAAGCCTAAATTGATTAGAAATATTTTGTGTTAAAACTCATGCAAAATCCCATTAAAAAAGTGATTTAAAGTTTAAAAACATATTATTTTTTGTCTCTATGGAAAGGTCATAGCCATGAGTCCCTCATTTTAGCAAGGACTTATAACACATTGCGGGTCATATAATCAAGCTAGTTTGATTAAAACCTCATAATTAGTGTTTTAAATATTAGGAAAGTAAATATATGTGATCAAGGAATTAGGTATACAAATGGATTGTAAAGAAATAACCGAGTAACATGAGAATAAGCAAATGCAAATCAAGAGAGAATTTTAATTTGTGTATAAAGAAAAGAAGAGAAATAAAGGGTGTAATTGTTGTAAAAGAGGAATAAAGGGGACCCAAAAGGGGACTTTTTTATAGGACCGATTTAAGGTCTTAGTTATTGCCCATTTTAATGAGGCTATAAATGACCAAAATATGGAAAGACAAAAAAAAAAAAGAAAAGAAAAGAAAAAAAGTTTAGCACAGCAAAAGGAAAAAAAGGGAAAAAGGAAAGGAAACAAAGCAAGAGTGGAAGGGGAGATGTAGGCAGAGGAGGGCAGCAGCAGTTAAAGCGGGGAAATAAAGTGGAAATGATAGTTGCATGTGTCGGTCAACCAAAAAAATCCCTTTTGAACTTCTATAATTTCTCTTTAATTAAAGGGATTCAATGGGAAGAAGAGGATTTGAAAGAGAAAAAGCAATTCATTTTTCTTGTTGTAATTTAGGAATTAGGAAAAGGAAAATATAGGACTGAATTCCAATAGTTAGCAGAGTTAATATGTCAAATGAACTAGCAAGGAATTGCTTTAGATTTTTCCTATTTTGATGTAGTAGTTTTTGATGAATTATCTACACATGCGACGTGATTTTGTTAAACAATTACAATCAAATAAATCAATTGGAGTTTTAGAAAGTTAAGGCTGATAAATTGAAAACCATATGTGGCATCAGGTTGAGGATAACAAGAGGAGTTTTGGTGAGATATGGGAAAATTAGGAATTGGATTATACAAAAAATTTAAGGATTTCCTTCTAGTTCATTTAAATTGAGTATGTGAAAATGATTTATGAATGGTACATTAAAGTATGATAGATTGAGATCAAAATGAACAAGTTTTTAACAAAATTAAAACTTTTTGTTTGATAGTAGAAGGAAAAGAATGATTTTCAAATTTTACATCTATTATCCTTTTTAATTTGAGCAGTTTCCATTCATGCAAATGCAATAGTGAAGGATTGTTGGAAGGGGGTGAGATTTCAACTACTGAGGTTCTTAGTATAGTAGAATTCGGGCTTTCTTTAATAGTATGTACAAATTCCTATTTCATTTACATATATTGTGTCGTTTGTGGTTAAAATGGATAAGAAGTGTTGATTACATGTTAAAGTTCCTAAGAATTAGGGGAAATGGTATATGACTAAAGGTTTAGAGGAATTGAGTTCCAATTAGCTTGAATAGTGTAAATTTGGTGTAATTAGATTGAATTTCTTATTTTTTTTATCTAATTGATAGATTATATATATAGTAATTTCAAAAATAGATGTGATTGAATAAGGCATAATGGAAAAAAAAAGGGACATACTTAGCCTCGAGTAGGTGCTATTGAAAGTGTAATGTATTTTACTTGATTATTACAGCAAAATCACATTTGCAGCAAGTGGTTTTGTGACAGAATAACTAAACCTTGATTAGGAAGGTAGGTGAGAGGGCATTAGTGGATTGGCATAAGAATCTTATAAGTAATAGTTATGTTGTAATTCTTAATAAGTATAAACAAGGTTCATTGAGCATGTGAAGGTTTATTTAACCAAAAGTAAAAAGGATTAAAGGAAAATGATGGGGGATTAGTATAAAAGGAGCTATGTGGAGTTAAGAAAAGACAATTGGATAAACAATTAGGTTACAATGGGATGATACCACATGAAATGGTTGTATTATAATTGTAAACATATAGATATGCAAGTAATAGCTAGAGAAATTTGACAATATGTAGAGCAATAAGAGGAAGTACGGTCTTTCAAAGATAAAGCCAAGGAAAGCATGAATCAAGGTAAGGATAAAGAGTAAAGAAAAATTTAAGTTAAGCATTCCAACACTTCCTATTTTCTGTGAGTTGAATGTTCCATGAGCAATTGTGTTTCAATTTAAATCGAAGATACATTTTTTATACAAACAAGGACTTAGGACATGTATATACTTAAGCAGGTACCTATTTATAATTACACACATATGAGGAAATGGTAATAATATAAACCTACATGATTGAGTTTCCTCATGGGTAAAAAAGCATTGGGGTTGTTTTAGTGTTGTACAAATATGCTCAAAAATAATATTTTTGCATGTGAAGTCAAGTATATAAATCGTATTTGGTAGGAACTAAGGAAAAATTTAATTCAAACATAAGCTTATATAAATGAATTTGATCAATCTATTTATGATACTAGTTCAATTAAAGTTGCCCTTTTATGCTCAATAGATAGGTAAGAACTTCTAGCCCTTATATAAAAACTATACTTTTCATAGTATGTATATGCCATCCTTAATGAGTATTTCCCATGTATATCAACATGGTAAGATTAACATGAGTTAAACTTATATGCATTGTACTAATGTAATGAAGTAAAGTATATAATGTAATTCTACATACATGTTATTGCACTTGTTACGAAAAGATGGGACATTTTGTATGAGCCCAACCCTTTAACTGTATACTTATGGAATACGAGTTAAACATGTGAACTCCACTTTCTAGAAGCATGTAAG
>CANXYI010086059.1:0-10475 GCA_948208565.1 Hura crepitans
AATTCCCATCATATGACTACATCATTTCTTATTTATTCCATGTCATCTACACATCATACATCATACTACCATCCTAACCTCACATGCCATCATATCATACATCCATCAATATACCATGACATACATGACATATACCTAGCCATGCATGTATCACATACCTACACATCCATTTCACATCTTTAACATCCTATGTCATCAATTTACACATTCTAACATACAATTCACATACTCACACACATGAACACATATACAAACCCAACTTCCATACACACACATCCACTTTTAATTCCATTTTTTTCATAGCTTGCATCATATGTTTTAATTAAATTCACTTATAGTGGACTCCTTGCCATGCTGAAGCTACTCTAGAACCATTGGATTCCTCTTCCCACCATGAATCACCATTTCCAACATTTCCATAATAGTCTCAATTTTTGAAAATTCCTATAAAATTATATATAACTCTAAATTAAAATCTCTTTCCATGAATGACATCTACACCTCACATAGTCTTTAAGAAAAATATGAAATCATGAAAAGAACCACTTACACAAGAATTTGGCACTATTCATCAAGTGCTAAAATCTTATTTTCTAGGCTTCCTTTCTTTATTCTATCACTTGGAATTGCTTCAGGGGACCATGGAGGTTCTAAACCTTAAAATTTTTGTAACTTTTCATAGTGGGAGGAGAGAAAAAGAATAAGAAAAATAGTGGCTCCCTACTTGCTTATGGCATCAGCTTTTTCCAACTTAGGGAGTAAGATGACTTCTTCCCTCTTCCATCCACCCACACATATGTCCACTTAAGTGTATAAGCAAGGTGGGTAGCCATGATCATGCCACTTAGTGATTAGATGACCCAAATTAACCCAATTTTGTTTTAAACTTTGAAAATTTAAAATAATTCCAATAGGCTTAGATTGTAATCTTTATGACCATATTTGAGTCCATGGTAAGGACATATGATTAAATATGGTGATTATGTAGAAAAGAATGGGAATTTAGGCTATTTTCCCTAAGTACCCAAAAGCATTAGGCAAGACATGTTAGCATGAAGTCTAAAGCTATTAAGGACTAATTAAGTGCTTTATTTTAACTTGATTATTGGCATGAAATGGCTAGGGAATTAGCTAAGTATGTGACTTATTAATATGGCAATATACACCTTAAAAATATGCCTTAAATTGGCTAGAAAGATTTGAACAAAAAAATTTATTTAAAGCTTAAAGTAATGACCAAAAAAGTGACTAAAATGAGCTAGTAAAGGGAACCTTAATTTTCCCTTTGAGAGGCTAGAATTGTGCCTATATTTTGGCTATGGACTTAGCCCAATTGGAAATGGCATTTGTGCCTAGATTTTAGCCATGGACTTGGCCTAGTTATAATTGGCCTTGTACCCAGAAAAATACTAAAAAGAATGTTGAAAGTTGAGCTTAATTTTAACTTAAAACAGTCCTAGTAAAGTTACTTTAAAAGTGGTTAAAATGACTTATAACAGTCCATTTGACCTCTACGTGAACCAAAAATGTCACTAGACATAAAGTATTAACCTTTTAATTCAAAATGCCCTAATAAATCATAATATAAGGTACCTTGAAGTTTGGCAGCAACAAACTTGTTGGGAATTTTACTCGATAAAGCCAAAAGGTGGCTATACAGATCTGAATAAAATTTTAAAGTATAAGATAAAATTCTTAACTGTTTATTTCTAAGACTTAAATATTATAAGAATAATTTTAGCTAGTAAATGAAGTTAAATTAATCTTCTTGGCTCATTGGTTAGATACCTATTGAATGGGTTGATCAGTCAACTTAGGGTTTTACAATTGCTAGTTCATTGGTGGCTGAAGAGGTCTATAGACTGATCTCCATTATGTCACCCAATTCTTGATGATTATTTATGGTTAGGGAGGCCCCTGGGCTTATCTCCATTATGCCAAATAGTTACTTTTATTGTGTTTAGGGAGGCTACGACTGATCTTTATTATGGCACACAAGGCAGTGCAGTGGCATAGGTCCAGAATGAGGACCATTACACCAGTTTATTATCCCTCTAGATCTAGTGTCTTAAAGTGTCATCTTCTTAGTCGGGCCAGAGAATTTCATTAAATAAATAATCAGACTGACTATGAATATCCAAATTGAGCATAATGGAATAATATTTTTTCTAAGTTTTGATGAAATGCAAGCTAAGCGTATTTTGGACATTTTGCACATATGTGATACATTAATTAATTAATGCCAAATATACAGGCTATGGATGAAATAACTGTTCTAAATAAGATATCAGTCAAGAAAATTATCTTAAAGCATATAAATACCTTGGGAAGGTAAAGTTTAAGTTTAATTAGAAGACTTTCCCAAAGAAAGCAAAAAAGTATAGAAAAAGGGTATTTTAGTCATTTTTCACCTATAAGCAAATGAAGTGATTTCTATATAGCATGCATGTTCAAAAGTAATAGTACTTAATCTACATAATTTATTTGAGTCTAAAAAGCTATTTCTAGACTTTTAAAATATCTTAGGGGTATTTAAGTAAATTAGCACCTCAAGAAATAATTAAGTCATAAAATCTAATAGCTCGAGATAGCAAATACTTCAAGCCATAAGATCCAAGGACATGAGGTGGAGGATTATCCAATAAGTGAAGCTACTCTTGTAGCCAGACCTAAAAAAAATGCTGTTAGGAATGAAAACCTGCAAAGGCATCCTAAGCAAAAGTTAAGCAAAAGGTAAGGTGAAAACTCGCAAGGGTAGTATATCCTTAAAAAGTCTACTAGGAATAAAAACATGTAAGGGCTTCCTAGGTAAAAGAAAGACTAAAGAATAGGGCAAAAAACCCTTTTTAGGGCAGTCTATTAAAAAAAAACTAAAGTAGAAGTGGGCTCCCACAGAAAAATTTTGCTTCTCTAGACTACACAGCATCCAGTCCAAGAATTATTTCAGCCAAGATAAAAGGAAAAGGATTCAGCCCTTTCTTTAAGTCATTGATCATGTTGAATACATGATAATCTCCAAAGTGGTCTTCAGATGAAACTATCATATATTTGGAGAAGAATATGAATAACTATATGCCTTATAGAGGGATGGAATGTCTGTGTAACTTTTAGCATAGTCCAGCAGTGCACTCAAAGAGATTGGCCCTCTTTGTGGGACCCATCTGATAGCCAAGGATGGCAATATGCCCAGTATGTCAATGGCCTCATACGAGTAACAGGGAACACAAGTTGAATAGCAAAGGTAGTATGTCGAAAGAATGAAACATGCCTAAAATTGTATTAAATTCCTTGGATAGAGGGCATAATGCTTGATGAGAGAATCGAAAGACATGGAATTACGGGTCCTAAAATCGAGTCATAGCCTTGAGAAAAGTTTGATCAAGATGCACTCTTTGGAGGAATTTTAGCCTACTATATGAAGCTAAGGTGGAAGTCGCTCATGTAAAAGGGAGATTAAGAATTTTATAAAGCTTTTTAAGGAATTCATCACTCATTATTGCAAAAATGAGAAAAAAAACTCAAGTGGCATGAGGATCTATGAATGCATTAGTGCATTTATAGTTTTAAAGGATGGAAAAGGGGCATTTTGGAAAAAAATAGGCATTTTGGCTTGAAAACGGGCATTTTGGTTGTCAGTTATGGTTTGAGGCAACTGAAGCCACATAAGAAGGACTACCCTACTTATCATCTGGAGATTGCATCTATTATGTTTGTTCAAAATATTTAGAGACACTGCCTCTATTGAGAAAAGTAGTATGCTTACACTGACCATAAAAGTCTGATGTATCTTCTAGCATAGAAGGAGCTGAACTTGAGATAGAGAAGGTGGATGGAAATGATTAATGATTATGACTGTTTGACTAATTATCATCTTGGAAAGGCCAATGTAGTGGTTGATTTACTTAGTAGGAAGTTTATGGTAGCCATAAGAGCTATTAATGTCAAATTACAGCTTGTGGGTGATGATGCTTTATTGGTAAAGATACAAGTAAAGCCCAGTTTACTAAAGCAAGCCAAGGATTGTATGAGAGATGATTACAAGCTGAGGAGTATGATAGTTGTTATCTATGAGGAAAGCCTACTGAGTATGAAATCAAGAGTGATGGTTGTTTGTACTACCATGAAAAGATATGTGTACAAAATATGGAAGAGCTAAGGAATCAGACTTTGCAAGAGGCTCACAGTCCTCTTTATGCTATACATCCTGGTAGCACAAAGAAGTATCAAGATTTGAAGATGTCTTATTAGTGGCTTGGTATAAAGGGAGATTTATTCGAGTTTTTAACCAAGTGCCTTACCTATTAACAAGTGAAAGCAAAGCATCAGGTTCATCTAGATTGCTTTATCATATAGCAATGCTAGAATAGAAATGGGGTAAGGTCACTATGGACTTCATTGTCGAGTTGGATATAACAAGGAGTATATGTGATTCAGTATTGGTTGTGGTAGCCCATTTAACCAAGATTGCTCATTTCATACTAGTAAGGATGGACTACTCTTTAGAGAAGCTTACTGATTATATGTAGATGAGATTGTCAAGTTGTACCAAGTGCTATTTTCCATCATATTTGATTGGTACCTATAGTTTACATCAAGATTTTGGAAAATGTTTCACAATACCTTGGTAGTCGATTGGCTTTTAGTATAGCATTTCATCCTCAAACTGATGGATAGTTAGAAAGAGTCATTCAAGTAATCCTTTAATACTTGAGTGATTTGATGTTAAGTTGTGTATGATGTTATGCTCATGTTTAATCATGGTTATCAGATGCCTAAGGATATATGAGGAGTTATGCCATCGAGTTTAAGGGTAGTTAGGATCATTATCGATCATTGGTAGAGTTTGCTTATAACAACAACCATCAAATGACCATGAGTATGGCTTTTTACAAGGTGTCGTATGAAAGAAAGTGTAGAACTCAATTATCTTGAAATAAGCTCAGTCAAACTAAGCTCATGAGACTAAATTTGATCAAGGAAGCAAAGGAGATAGTGATGATTATTAAGGATAAGTTGAAAGCAACTTCTAGAAAACAAAAGTCATATGCCAATATGAAAATGAAATATGTTTAGTATAAGGTGGGAGACAAAGTGTTTCTCAAGGTTTCACCAGAGAAAAAGGTTGGCATTTTGGCAAGAAGGGCAAGTTGTGTCTTAGGTTTATTAGGCCATATGAAGTAATAAAATGTTTAAGGCCAGTAGCATACATGTGTTCATGCTGATTCATGATGTCTTCTATATGTTTATGCCTCAAAGATATACATCAGATCCTACACTTGTGCTATCAATGGAAGAGGTTGAAATTGCCCCATATCTATCTTAGGAAGAAGAAACTACAAGGATCTTGGATAAAAAGGTTAAAAAAACTTTAGAATAAGTTAGTACCCATAGTGAAAGTACTCTGAGGTTGCATGGGATGGAAAAGGCTACATGGGAAATAAAAGCACATATGATAAATCAATATCCTCAGTTGTTTGAGCTAAGTAATGTCAAAAATGACATTTCTTTTAAGAGGGGAAGAATGTAATGCCCAAAAAATCCTAATGTTATAAATTGTTCTTCCTAGGATGTGAATAATGTTTCTAAAGGTCAGGTCATAGTAATCTTACTGAATGAAATTATTAATCACAGCATAATTTTAGGTGACATTTGAAGTCAAAATGAAGCTGTTTAGATGGTTAAAAATGACAATGGAGTTTTACGATAGTGCTATATGAATAGTGACCTAGTTTTAGCTTAACCATAAAATATTCAATAGTTGCTTGAAAATTTTAATGATTTATACAACCTGATATAAAAAATTCTAATTAGCCTATTAGTACTGGAATAGAAATTTTTGGAAATCACGAAGTATTTTTACTAAAATGGGGTAAAATAGAAAATTACATTTTTATTCAATTTTTTATAATTTTTGAGCATGAATTTTTTTTAGGCTATTAAGGTTTAATTTATGAATTTTTAAGGGTTTTTTTGAATTTCCAAAATAAGGCAAGAAAAGATGAAAGATTCTTAGTCAAAAGGAGAATAGTTCTCTTTTTCCTTTGGACCAAGAAGCCGACGCCACTCAAAAAGGGGGATGAGCAATTTTTGGTTCCTTCAAGCTTTATTATAGTCTATTTTGTGCTGTACAAGACCCAAGTTTACACCTTCAAAACCTCTGGACACTATTTCTAGCTTGGATTTCTAGAGAAACCAAGGAGAAAAACCTAACTATCAAACTTGATAAATAGTGCCACAAAATTGATTGTGTAATTTTTTTTCCAAGTTTTGATAATTTTGCCATGTTTCTTAGGTGCCCAAGAGCATTTCTATGTTTTTGGCTTTCATTTTTTGCTTCGATTGATTTTCTATGAATTTTTATATATCAATCTTGTTATGGACAGTTGTAAAAATGGAGAGGATGCAAGATAAAAGGAAAGGCAAGGCCTAAGTGGTCCTTATTGGTGTATTTTAACTCTTTAAGTAAGTGTAATCAAAATATTTTATGCTAAATTAAGTGTGCCCTAATTTTTCCATAATATACAATAAGTGAGTTTATGTATAAAATGCATAATTATGCTTATTAATGGCATTTAGTTATGTTTAATGGCATTATGAAAGTATATTGAGACCTTTAATAATGTTAGAATGATTGGGATAATGTATGTTGATAGGATATGTATGGTTGACATGCATATATGTGTATATATGTTGTATATTATACATGATAAATATAATGTATATCCAACAATGGAATAAAATTATTTTATGGACATTGAATATGATGTTGAATGCATGAATTGAAGCTTTTAAGGCCTTAAAGCCATGATGGCTAAATGGCCATTTGATGTATATATGTGTGTATGTTTACTTTATATAGACATGTGATGAATAGTGCATAATGCCATGAATGTCAAAAATCATGAGAGCATGTATTAAGATTTATGATAGGAATAAAAATATGTGTAGCATGCAATGGGATGTTATGGCTGAATGGCTTAGGCACATAAATATATGTGTATATTTGTCATATGATTCATGCAAGGGATGATTCATATATGTGATTGAATATTTGATAATATACATGTGAGATGAGCTATGTTATGTAAAAAAGTGAAAGTGGGATGCATGAATGAGGTTATGGCCTATGATGTATTCATGTATATGTATGTTTAATATCAAGCATGATATAGATAATGCATAATCATATGCATGTTTATGGTCATGAGCAATTATGTTGATACATGTAATAAGAAAATATGTACAGTTGGGCAATTCATTATAGCTTGGCTAGATGGTCTAATGTAATGGCCATGATTCATTTGAGGTAATTATGAACATATTGTGACATGATGAAATGTCATGATATGGCAATGTATTGAATAATTAATAATGAAGCTCGATGTAAGGAATTAAATAATACATGAATGGATTCTAATGTTCCTTATAGTCAAATGCATTGGATATGTGCATAATATAGGATTATTATTTTAATGTAATGTATAAAGCATTGTAAGATGTTGTAATGGCATATGATTTCGAGTATGTTCATATTGATGCCTGAAGTTTCTTATGCTATCTTGTTCGAAGCATTTTGCATAACATGATGATGCCATTATAAGTTCAAAAATATATGGCATTAAGAATTGTCATTTCTATATGTCATGATGTAGTAAATTATATTTAATAATATGGTAAACTAATGATATTGTTTTCCCAGTTTGGTCATTAGTTTGGGAAAACATTTTAATTAAAAGCAATATTAAGCAACACAAATAAAGTGAAACTGAAAATAAATGCTTAGTGGCCCATGGAAGTAAAGAGCCTTGTCGGATAGGTTAAATGATCAACTAAGAGTCATAGAGGTACTTTGGTAGCTCCGTAGCCTTCGAGTTGCAATGCATAAACCTTCCAATTATTATTATGTCTTGACATTCGGATTTGATGCGTTGATCTTTAGATCTTATTTTTCTGCCCTTCGGGTCTAATACATGATGACCAATGGGTCTATGGTTTTTTAACCTTCTGATCTGATGCATATGGGGCCTACACGATTTTGAGGACCTAGGTGGTCCACTTGATACTTGTCCATAGTGTTTAAGTTTTCTTTGTTATAGGCATAATTAAAGGCATAACTTAAAATGGATTTCCTGATGCATTATGTTTGGATATTATGCATGACATGTATGAATAATGTGTGATTTCTTAAAATGAAATGTTATCATTTAGTCATGTTTTATTATATACACATCAAGTATAACTTATGTGTTTCATGTGATTATTGGTATGTTATTGAATTAGATATAATAATGCATAATATTTATGGCATAGTCCATAAGTTATTTTGATTACACCACTAAGCTATTGCTTAGCACATCATCTATTTTTGCGATGTATACATAAGGAGACAATTTGAGTTGAAAGCCTTAGATCTCTAAGTTATCAAGAGAAAAAAAAGATTCTTTTAGTGTATTTTTTATATGTATATCTAAATTTTTTTTATGTATAAATAGAAAGCACTTATATGATGTAATTTTTGGGAATGTGGATCTAAGCTAGATGTAAATGTCAATTTTTGTATGTAACTTATTATAAAATTGATTTTGAACTATATTGACTATATCTTGCTTAAAATGATGCATGATTTGAGATGTTGTGTTATTGGTTGAATTTAAATGACTAGGAGGATCACAAAAGATGTGGATTGATGTCAAAATGTTTATAGAAGTGCGTTTTACTATCCAAGTTACTATTTACAATTAGGATAATGTCCTAGTACAACCATTAAGCTGCTAAAATTTTGACATGAGGATTTTCAAATTTAGAATGTAACTAGTTTTTCTAAAAAAATTTTGAAAAACCTTATTTTTTGGAAATAAGTATTTTGTTAAGAATAATTAAATCACATTTTTAAAGAGTTATAATGTTAGAGGTTTGATAATGCCTTTATGTGCACATTCCTTATTCAGGTCCAGCAATTGGATTGGATAAGGGGTGTCATAGTGTTAGTTCATACATGAACAAGTAAGGATTAAACATTTATGTATAACAAGAAGAAGTGCTAGTTAAAATTGTAATTGGGAATAAGCAAATAAAAGTGGGAGTGCATGGAACTAAAGTAACTAGATGATGTATAAAGAGATGTTATAAGCATAAGTGAGGACTTAAGGTAGATTTGGTAAATGTGTACATTAATAGGAAGTAGAACAAGGAAAGGGAAATGTGCTCACAATGTAACATAGGAAAAGTGAATAAGTAAGTGCGATGACTCGAAATAGATGAATAAATTGATATACAAGTAGAAAGATGAATTTAGAAATTTGAATTGGCCTAAAATATAATAGGAATAGTAAAAGATTTATCATGTATTATGATAATATAAATTTATGAATATAAGGATAAACTCGACATAAGTAAAACATAGAAAACAAGTATGGTAAAACCATGCTTGTTAAATAAGTTGTAGCAAATATGATTTAGGTAACTATTAGATAGTTGACAAGTCAACTAAGGAACTTTAGTAGCTACAAAATAAGTATGATAATGGGGGTGCAATAGCAATGTAAGTCTAATAAGGCCACTGCACAGCCTTTCTCTCAATGCCGATCAGTTGTAGTGTAGGTCCAAAATATAGACCAATGGACAATTATTTAATTAAGGCTGGTGCAGTAGTAGTGTAGGTTCAATAGGGCCATTTCATAATTAAACTTGTATAACACTAGTGTAGCAGTAGAGTAGGTCAAAAATATAGACTACTGCATAACTCATAAATTCAATTATCTAGTATTGAGATATGCCATGGTCAGTCTGGGCTAATAGGTAGTAAGTAAATTGTGATTAAAAAAAGTTAGAAATTAAGTAAATAGAATAACAACAAGCTAGGTAAACTAGGAATAATGCAATTAGGATAATAAAAGATACATGTCATAAACTAGACATAAGAAGTGAAGCATATGTGATCTAAATGGAAATAAATGAAATATAGTAATAAGTTGGTATCATAAACTAAACCTCAAGAATTGAGTATGAGTAATTCAAATTAATAATGAGTGACACACAATAACATTATAGTGAAATCATGAAATGTATTAAGAAGATAATAATAACAATGACTTTTAAGGATACTAAAGTACATATAACTTAACTACAAACCAATCTAAAAAGTAGGCAAGAGTAAAAAATGTATGAATATAAGACAGTAGGATGTATCTTGAACAATTGAACATAAACTTGCATAATTCCCTTGTGCATTTCATCATAAGCATATCCTATGTTATGATAAATGAAATAAAATACATCATTGTTGCATGTTTCATTGAATACACCACTAAGCTTAGTGCATCATTATTTGTAATGCGTAGTTAGTAGATAATAGCTATAGGTGATAGCCTTAAGCATAATAACACTAATCAAGGAGTGTAGAGTAGGGAGATACATCTATAAGGGAGATAAATGGCACATACATATATATATATATATATATATATATATATATA
>CANXYI010086102.1:0-12000 GCA_948208565.1 Hura crepitans
CAATATATACAAAGAGCCTAAAACGAAGTGAAAAAGCTGTCTTTATCTTATCCCTCATCACGTTTCGTCTTTCTCTTCACCTTCCTATATAAACCCACCTTTCAAAAACCCTAAACAACCCATTTCACCAACTCCTCTCTCTCTCTCTCAAAGTTTTCTCTCTTTTCTCCATGGAAGCTCTCTACTTCCTCAAGTTCTGGAGACCCACCCCTAGTAGCAAAGACCACCGACCCTCTAGTGGAAATAGTGACACCGCTGGAGTTGCAACTAGTGTGGTGGGCACTGATTGTACGTTTGATGAAGAAGATGACTCTTTCTTTGAATTGGAGCTCACTGTTCCTGATTTTGACCACAATAAATGCAAGAGAATTGACGACAGCCCACTAGACACAGACAGCTATCGATTTGACTCCAATGATCGAATTCATCGTAACTCAGCCAACAAAGCCGGCAATCCTCAACAATCTTCGACTTCTCTGCCTCCTAATGACCATCTCCTCTCTAAACGTAAAATCCTCCCCATTGAACCTTCTTCAAAACCTCAATCTCCAATCTCTTTACTAAAATCAGCTCCAAGATTTCGAGTACTCATGTTTAAGAAATCCAAGTCAATGGCTTCTCATGAGACAGGTGGAAAAACACAGTTGAAGGGTGTTTTTGTTGATAATCCGAAGATCAAAAAGCAAGAAAGCAAGCTTTTTACTGTTAAATTCAAGCTAAAAGAAGTGGCAAATGGTCCAGTTTTCAGTAGGGATAACAGTTTGAGAAGGCAGATCTCTGAGGATTCTTTAGCCGATGATTCTTCAAAGCTATTCTCCAAAGAAATGATCCAAAAGTATTTGAAGCTAATTAAGCCCCTGTACATAAAAATATCCAAAAAGCAAAGTGCGAAGCCGAAATTCTCAGGGGAGCTGTCTGCGGCGTCTCCTTCATCTTCTCCTGCGACTCTGCCTTCTCATTCTCCGAAGAAAGAGAAACAGGGGAGTATTCCGGCAGGGATCCGGGTGGTTTGTAGGCATTTGGGAAAGAGTAAATCCGCGTCGGCGGCCACCACAGCTCTGCCATCAACGGTAGCTAGGAGAGATGATTCCTTGATTTTGCAGCATGATGGTATCCAAAGCGCCATTCTTCATTGCAAGAGATCTTTCCACTCGTCTTCTTCTAGAGGTACATTAGGCGACGCCTATTAATTTTGTTCTGTTCTGCACTTAATTATGGATTAAATTTCATCTTTCTTTAACATCGATTTAATAATTCAGATTCTTCCATCTCATCACGATTTGCAAGTGATCCTTCGCATGAGAAATCAATAGCTTCACCGAGAAATTCCAATGAAGGGTACGAAATTAATTGATTTGATTAGCATTTGAAAGCTCATTTCTTGGTCTAAGAAAGCGGGAAAATTTGCTGTTGAAGAAAGCTATACAAAGAAAAGAAATTGAATAGTTTCTCGTGTTTTATTTCTTTGTAAAGAAAAAGAAAAGATCAAAAGAAGCTGGATGTAGGGAGATAGGTTAGCTTTTGAAGCTCTAGCGGCTACGAGGATAATGGATTTACCTGTTTGTATTTGTCTGTAAAGTTAAATGGATCATCATGAGAAAACTTGAAAGTAAGTCGAATATTGAATCTTTTGTGTATCATTGCAATTGAATTCGGCAGTTCTTACATCATTTCAGCTTAGAAAAGTTGTTCTTATCAAAGATGTGATCATTTCTTCATTTGAAAACTGAAATTACAGCTTGATTGCTTGCTTCCAAATTTTCTTGTTCTTTAGTTATGGACCATGTCAAAACGTCTTAAAAAAAGGAAAAAGAAACTCTCACCAATCCCATCAGCTGACAGTAGTCTGAATATTCAAATTGTTCCCTGGTAGCAGCTGGGGAAATGCTTGCTTACCCTTTATAAAATTTCCTGCATAGATACCTAATTGAATTCTATATACAGGTTGGTGAACTAATTATTTTGTTAAGCATTCAGTGCTGCAGTTTTCAACTATTCAACTAGATTTGATTTATAATATGGGTTTTATTCTTTCATGAAAATTTTAAACATAGTTAAGTAAAAGACAAATATATAATAACATTGTGGAGCTTGATAAAGCTAATGTCATGCAACTGTCTTATTTGCATATACATTAGCATCAGTCTCATGTTTTCGAAAGCCTGGATGTCAAGCTCTTACCCTTGTGTCTTTATCTATATATATAAAGAAAAGAGTCTTATTCGAATATGATGAGATTTTTTTTTTAATAAAAGAGAAGGAAAAGTAAAACTCGAACGAATAATAATATGATGGAGGTGGACAACTTTGAATATAGAATAGTGCTATTCAGCATCAACTGCCCTGTACGAAAACTGTGCATAAGTTTTGTGCACGTTTGAATTCGGTTTCATTATTGTGTTATTTATCGATGTTCCTGACGATTTTATTAGTGGCAACTTCCTCTTCTAATTGTTTAAATATTTTGAAAAGTTTTTGATTTTGCCTTGATGAAGAGCCTCTTTCAAGAGTAGTATTTTTCTTTTCTTTTTATACTGATACAGATAAAAGCTTCATTTGAAATGATTGACGGAGTATTTTGATATACTTCAATGAACAATTTGGCCATTTATATGTTTTATTTGAAGGTTTTGTTAATTTATAAATCGACTTAGAAAAGTTCAACTATGACAGTAAAATGATTTTCTAAGGACTGAAAGGAAATCCTATAAAAGGTTTTAATAACATTGACAAAGGAGAAAGTATCTTAATGAAAAAGGTGTTAATGAAAACGATAAAAAATATAAAATAAATAAATAATTTCTATTTTATCTATTTTCATAGAATATGATTAAAAAAAAAGCAAGAGATAGAGGATATGCGAAAAAAGAAGTGCTATTTATTTTTTTTCATAAAATTAATGACACAAATTATTTTTAAATTTTTTATTATAAAAATTTAAAAATAATCACTTATGTATACACATATAATCGAATTAAAATAGAAGATAAAAAAGTATTAAAAAGAAAGAATTTATCAATTGTCGTATGTGAAAACAATTGAAATAACCCGGATCATTGTTACGAAAACAATAAATTTGCCTAAGGAGCAAATTTGGTTTTTTAATTTTTTTTTGAACATAGATACTTAAAAACTTGTTTTGGATCAAATATTTACCAAACAAATCTCCATTTTACAATTATTTCGCTTTATTTCATTTTAAAAGCCGTTTATTTATTGTTTTTGCTTCAATCTTGCAAAAACAATAAAAATAATCTTAAATTTCATTGAAAAAATAAACTTTAATCAAATCAGACATTTTTAGAGGTTGAATATGTATTTTATTCTTTTTACCAAAAAAAAAAAAAAAAACAAATCAGTAGCATGATTTTCTGATCCACAAATTCAAACGGGATATCTTAAAAATTTTTATTATAAAGAAAAAAAAATCAATGGGCATGATTTTCTGTGCTAGACAATACAGAAAAAAAAGGGGGGGAAATGAAGTGAAAAATAAGCTATTTTTTGGGTCATAATAAATGAGAGAAGAGCAATTACCCAGCAATTCAGCAAAGAAACAGTAACCATTAAATAATGACAAGAAATTAATACCCAATGGACCAGAAAAACATTAGCCCCCACCAATGTGACATATCCATTTCAAGTTTGAAACTTTCATTCTTCACCAGCAAACACCAGGGTCCCCCTTACTCCTCTAGTTCTTGGCCGGTTTCATCTTTTAATTCACACTATACCATCACCATTCCCTGGAAATCCCCAAATCCTAAGGTACGTACAAACCCAACACAAAATGCATTGGACCCTCATAATGGGGTTGCGTGGTCTGACTTTACTCTTGTAACATGTTATTCCTGAAAAATGGCTTCTTGTTCCCAAATGGGTTTATGAAATTTTAGGACAAACAGGCTTCAAACATGGATAGTCCATTGAACATGGTAAGAGTTGCAAGTGTCAATTGGTTTATGAAATTCCAGAGTATGTAAATTTCACCAAAAGAAACTGCACCAACAAGCACACCTTGCCGGCTGCCACCATATCTCCTCTCAATCACTGTAAATCTTAAACCTAGAGAACATAATTATCGATAGTAGGATCCGTAACTGGTTTTCTTTGTTGGATCAAGTCAAACGTATCAATTAAAAAAAAATTATTAAACACTCTAGAATAAGAACTTTCACATCATCTACAAAATGACATCAAACAAGTAGCTAAACCATGACTTGGTTAGATGAGATTTCAAATGATCATGGAACTTCTTTTTTTTTTTGGGTCAAAGCATGTCCATACAATTTCGTTCCCGAAATTCCTGTAAAACACGTGAAAATGTCGTTGAAGTTTGGACAAACATGGATCAGGTTCAATCAACTTGCTTCATATGCCTACAAATATTATTTATTGAAGTGAAGACTTCGCAACTCTTTGCTTCAAAATCCAAATCGATATTATGAATTTGAAAACACTGTGTAATTTCAAGTGAAGGTGTGTGTGGAGGCTGTGATTGAGTCAAATGAATGTGTAAAACAGTAAAAGGAAGCATCATTAACTGGATGGGAAAAATTACAAAACAACAGGCCATGGACCTCGAAATCCAGACATAACATCGTGCCTTTGACCATGGGCCTCAACTACATTAATTATTTTCCTCGTTAAGCCCAAGTTTCGATCACATGGGCCTACTCTCTATGGTGTATTTGTTCTTGTTTTGGATTAATTTTTTATTTTCCTTTTTCGTTTAAGGATAATTGCTTGTGCATAAATTTATTTGTGAAAATAAAAAGCTGCATCAACGACAAAAATAATTGATTCATTGGGCTTTATTAAACATATAATGATATGCCATAGAAGAACAATTAACAAGAATTTCCAAGGGGACTTGTTTAAGGTTTACTGGGTAAGTAGGGACAAGCATGCAATGTGGAAAAACACATAACTACTTTGGTCTTCTTTAACTATTTCCTTTTTGGTTTAGTGTCCTCATCTTTCATGGATTATAAGTCAAATGCATTACTTTTGCCATCCCGTTTCCAATTAACTACTTTCAAAATTCAAAAAAAATATATTATATTTTCCTTTTTCTTTTATTTTAGTATTTTTCTCGTCGCTTTTTCTATAGTAATTAATTAAAAATACTCTAGTTAATTACAATTTTTAAAAAAAAAAAATTAAGACGTTTTAAAATTTTTTTAAATAAAAGTGAACATATTGAGAAACTAGTACTTAATACTTATCTTTAAAAAAAAAAAAAGCGAAAATCTAAAATTCTTGATTTAAATTATGTATATCAGAACAAATACAAATAAATATTATATATAAAGACGCAGGTGTTTCACAAATACTAAAACGAGACTGCTCCAACATTGAAAAACAATAAATGTAAAAATATCACACACACACAATGTCCTGTAGGGTTCTTGTGTGGATATCAACATTCATAGTGCAATTCATTCGTGCAGATTTCTTCTTCTTAATCACTTTCATCAGCTGAATTTTCCCGTCCAATCTGGAGGAGCTAGTAAGTGGGACTTTCCCTGATTTTATATCACTACTTAGTTGTAAACCATTGGATAATTTCTCCGTCGTCATCACCACCGTGGCGGCAAATTTTCTGGTGGACCTAGCCCTAGCTCGAGCCTTATCGACAGCCACGAAACCCACAACTGTGCCTCTATATTCAAAAGTCACATTACTCATTTCGTACTTAAAGTGACCAAAGTTTGTGTTTTTGACACCAAACTCAGTGTTCATCGTCAAGTTGAAGGAATCTGTACCCATTTCAAAGGTTTCAAAAGAAGCAGAACGTACTCTAAATTTTGGACTCTTGAAACGCAGAACAAAGAATATGAATAGCAATAATATCGCTGTTTGAAAGAGTGTAAAAGCCACAATAAATGCAATGCATTTTATGCGCTTCTTTCTGCTTAGTTCTGAGCCTCTTTCTTCATCGCTAGGAATTTGGCCATTGGATGCCAAGGTATTAGGTGCCTGCTCCTTCTCTACCATTTTTCTTTAACTTAATTTACCTTTTTCTTCTGAAAACTTGATGCTTTTTCTCTATGGCTTGTTGGGTATTTGAGGAAGTGAAGATGGCAGCTATTTATAAGGGTGAAATGGGTAATATTAAGACATGGAAGAGAACTTCAAGTTCATGGAAAATGTACAGAGAAAGGGCTAATTATTAATTTTTCTAATTGTGTTAGACGCGTAAAGAGACTTTGAAGGTTGACTTGCCATCCTTTACAAAGACAAATCCGAAAATTCATGTTTTACAATAACTAGGAAATGGAAGATTCGATATTGCGGGATGATATATATCATGACAGAACTATGTGATGCATTATTTCACCTACACTTGTCTTAATTTGTTGTTAATTATAATTTATATATTTTTATCTCCAATTTCACTTTGACCCGTTTGGGGTCTAGCAAAATTCACATTTCAGCATTCATAAATTTCACTTTCTTTTTTCCTTGATTTTAACTTCAAGTAAATTCCTAGTTTTAACTTGCACTATTGCTCCTTCCAAAAAAAAAAAAAAGTGGGTTCACATTATTAAATTTCCGAGTTCTTACTAACAAATTAATTTGATCCAATAATATTAAATTATTTAAATCGTCAATGATTTAAAAGAAGTTCTTGACCTCATGGCAAACAAAATAATATTGCATGCTACAAGGAAAAAAAAAGGGAATAGTTTTATTAAAAAAATATTATTAATTAGTTTAGTACATGGACAAATATAGATTGGATTTACAAAAGAAATTTTTATTTAGTGTGGTTTTTTTTTTCCTTATTGTTATTCTTCACTACTGGGACCCCAAGAGAGTTCAAATTAATTGTTAGGCTAATGCTGGGGCCTCGGATATTGACAAAGAAATATGATTATTCCTTTTAATTCTGGCAATTTTGCAGTTGGAACAGAATTTAGTGGACCAGGGGGTTCACGGATGCCAATCTAATACATGCTCTATTCCTTGTTCGTTGAGTGTTCTTCCTTCAACATATATGTAATACAACGAACTCGTGAACCTTTTCTATATAAGTTATAGGAAAAAGCAAAATTTACAAATTCAAGATTTCTATTTTCTTGTCTACGGCAAAATACAATCCCACTGCTATTATTATTTTTTAAAAAAATTTCCCTAATTTGTTAAATTTATTGCTCAGAATATTGCTCGATTATGATCACATGATTCCTTTAATTATCACCAACCAGCTCTGTCCAGTATTCTAATTTCGATCTACCAACCACTTGCTTTCCAGGAATCACGTTATGAAAAATTCTTTGTATATTCTGCATTTTCCTTTGTCCTAATAAAACACAATTGTTTCCATTATTTGCATTATCTATTAGCTGGCTGGTTGTCTACTTTACTAGTATTTGATTTCGGCCATGCATGAGCACCCGTTATATTATAGCACAACAAATTCATACTTAATAAACATTCATTTTATGCCTTTAATGACTTCGTTTCCAAGGTAAACCACCTCATATTCCCTTTATAAAATCTAAAATTAATATAATTCTCAAAATAACTCTTAATATTTTTAAATTATAAAATTATATACAAACATCGATCAAATTAATACTTTTTTTAATTTGAATACGAAATTTTACAGTATTATTAAATAGATGTTAATAATTAAATTGTTCATAAATTGTTTATATAATAAATTTATAAAAGGCATATATTCTGCAATAATTTTAATAATACTATTAGGAGGGGCACACCTTAACTTTTTAATTGCAGCATCTTCGCATCCGCCAGCCGCAAATGTTATACTCAAAACCCGATGACAACTTTCATCAACATCCATCTCTATCTATATATCTTTACTAATTCAATACCTCAAATTCTCGCTTTTCACCTTCCATCTCCTCATTCTCCTCCATGGAAGCCCAATCTCCATCTTTACCGTCAGAACCACCGCCGCCACCCTCACTTAAAACATACAAATTAACGGCCTCGTCCATCTCCTATGTTAAATCTACCACCATAACTAACACCGTTCCGTCAATCTTCCTCTTCAAATTCTGCGCTATAAACCCACCAACTCACATCCTAAAGGACGTCTCCTTCACAGCTTACCCATCTCAAATCTTAGCCATTGTTGGTCCTAGTGGAGCTGGAAAATCCTCTCTTCTTGACATCTTAGCTGCTAGAACCTCTCCTACTAATGGCAGTCTCCTTCTTAATTCTTCCCCTATCAATTCGTCGTCGTTTCGTAAGCTCTCAGCTTATGTCGCTCAACACGATGCATCTCTTCCTTTGCTTACTGTGTCTGAAACTTTTGTCTTCGCTGCATGTCTTATCCACCCAAAATCATCCGAAATTTCTGCCATTGTTGAGTCTCTTCTCAGTGAGCTTAGCTTAAAACACTTGGCTGATACTCGGCTAGCTCACGGCTTATCAGGCGGTGAACGGAGACGTGTTTCTATTGGGCTGAGTCTCCTTCATGACCCTGCAATTTTACTTCTTGATGAACCCACTTCAGGTCTTGACAGTAAATCAGCTCTTAATGTGATGCAGACACTCAAATCTATTGCTACTTCTCGTCATCGAACTGTAATCTTATCCATTCATCAGCCAAGCTTCAAGATTCTTTCAACCATTGATAATTTACTTTTGTTATCAAAAGGGAATGTGATTCACCATGGAACTCTTTCTTCCTTGCAAAGCTATTTGCTCTCTAATGGCTTCACTCTCCCTCCACAGCTCAATGCTCTTGAATTTGCCATGGAAAATCTAAACCAGCTCCAGGAGAATAAATCTGAATCATCAACACCAGCCTCTGCTCCTCCAACATCAAATGAGAATTCAACAAGTCCCAACTTTGATAATTATAAAGAAAGAGATATCAGATACAGAAGCACAAGAACGCATGAAATTATTGTTCTTTATAGTAGGTTTTGGAAGATTATTTACAGAACAAGACAGCTTTTATTGACAAATTCATTAGAAGCTTTAATTGTAGGTCTTGTTTTGGGAACAATCTACATCAACATTGGATATGATAAACAAGGTATTGAGAAAAGGTTTGGTCTTTTTGCCTTCACTCTTACATTCCTTCTCTCTTCTACCACTGAAACACTACCAATCCTCATCAATGAAAGGCCAATTATACTAAGAGAAACCTCAAGTGGTGTCTATAGACTCTCTTCATATATAATAGCAAATACACTTGTCTTCCTGCCATATTTGCTTGCAATTGCTATCATATACTCAACTTCGGTTTATTTCTTAGTGGGTCTCTGCTCATCTTGGCAAGCTTTTGCGTACTTTGTTTTGGTGATTTGGATCATAGTTTTAATGGCAAATTCATTTGTTCTCTTCTTGAGTTCTCTGGCTCCAAATTACATATCAGGAACTTCACTGGTGACAATTCTTCTGGGTGCATTTTTTCTCTTCTCGGGCTATTTTATCTCGCAAGATAGCATGCCCAAGTACTGGCTCTTTATGCATTTTTTATCCATGTACAAGTATGCAATCGACGCACTTCTTATTAACGAGTATTCTTGCCTTTTAAGTAAGTGTTTCTTGTGGTATGGCGAGACCAAGGTTTGCATGGTGACGGGAAATGATGTTTTGCAGAAGAAAGGACTCCATCAAAGCCATAGATGGATTAATATCTATATTTTGATTGGATTCTTCATCTTCTATCGTCTGCTTTGTTTGCTAGTTTTGATCAGAAGGGTCTCAAGAGTCCAAAAATGAAACCCGACTATGTACAGAAATATTTTTTTTTCCCTTTTGCTGCAATTTGAATTTTATGTAATGGCATATTGGGCTTCGTTTAGTTCCAGACGAAAAATAATTTGAAATTAGAATGGCAAAGCAATTTCTGTTCAAGAATCTGATTATTTTCTTTTCTGTATTCCTGACAAAGCAATTATCATTGGATTTAGTTTTTGCAAATTTAGGACGCATATGCGCTATTGTTTTGCTGTTTGGGTGCTCAGCTCCACTGGTAAAACTTACTGAAACAATGGATTCAATATACTGACAGCAGCAAGCAGTTTGCACTACAAAACCATTTACCATGGTTAGAATCGCACCGATAAATTTGATTGGCGTTAAAGAGGTGTAAAAGTTTTGTAATAAGAAGTTAAAGAACAAATGTGTAAAGAGGGTGTCACGGGTTTCTATCGATATTGTAATTATAGACCAAAAGCTGTCATCCTCGTTTCATAATCAAATTTTTATATAGAGCTTTCTTGTCCATTCTGATAAGACCTCTGTCTTCATCTGTGTCTTCCTCTTTTAATCAGTGCCTCAGGTTCACGGGTCACCTTTCTTCTCTCTCTTTTTTTTTTTAATTACAAATTTAACATCCGAAACTCTAATATCTTTTTTCTATAATTACCAAAAATCTAAATTATATAAAATAGAAATTTTATACTTCTTTTAAAAAATTAAATTATTAAGTACTACGTCAGAACTCATCAAATGTAAAAAAATAATCAAAAAATATTAATGACATTTTCTGTAAATGAGAAATTTTCAGTATTTTTAGCATTGCAAATATGATATTTTCAATAAATATTAAACCTTTTTTTAAGAAATTTTGAGTATCTAATGAATTCTATATAATTGATATATAGTTGAATGGTTTAATTTTTCACCCAAAAACAAAGACAAAGTTTGAATTGTTATAAAATAACACCATTGAGTTGTAATTATTATGAAAAATAATTAGGCTTCTAATTATTATAACCCAAATATTGAGGTGAAATTTGCAAAAAAAAAAAAAAATTCCTTTTTCTCCCTTGCTTTTCTTTTCTTTTTTTTTTTTTTTCTTTCATTCTTTAGTATATGCGTATTTTATTTTCTAACTAAATCAATTATTAACCATTACTTTACACGTGTATTCAGC
Source organism: Hura crepitans (assembly GCA_948208565.1). NCBI lineage: Eukaryota > Viridiplantae > Streptophyta > Magnoliopsida > Malpighiales > Euphorbiaceae > Hura > Hura crepitans. Next base: position 10,874 of record CANXYI010086102.1, read on the forward strand.
ATAAATGCTATTTGCAAACTTTAGTTAATTAAAGTTAGAATAATCACTAAGCTTTAATTTTTAAGTGAAATTTATTAAAATATTGTAGTCAGTATTGCAAGCTTTGGCTATATATATATAAATTAATTTTTAATACTCATTAATTATTATAGATGATTATTCATTACTGGGTAGAGTTTTTTTAAATGAATTGAATTCACCAACTGAGCCTGGGCAACCAGTGAAGATCCTCCGTCGGTTGCTGACGGCGTCCATCGAGGCCTGTCTCTGTCTCTCATGGCCATAACCTCTTTCCTTTATTTTTACCCAGCAACCAAACACACCTTTATTTTCTCCACTTTTTTCCATAATTAATTTTTTTTAACAGTACGTTGCTGTTGTCAATAAATTTTTACTGTAATAAGGAGTCATACATCGGAGCTTATGCAGCTGAAAGTTATTATATTTTCTATCCCCACCTTAACGATGTGTGTGTATACATATAAACTTATTGTGCTAAGCGATAACTATGAGATATAATACAAATAATAAACTTATTTTGGTTTCAATTTTAACATGGCATAAAAGTTAATAAATCTAAGAGGTTTTTGGATTATTATTTTGAGATATTTGACGGATATTTTAAATCTATCACTTAAAAGTGTTTGATTAATATAAAAAAAAAATTATTGGTATATTTTGAATCTCATATTATTTACTTTCGCTTAAAAAGTTTAATTTTTTTAAGCTTTTTAAGAATATCTGATAAGATGTTTTTTATACAAAACAATATTACTTATAATAAATATATAAATTTTTTACTTTGTAAATTACAGGGTGTTGAAAATTTAGTAAATTATAAAATATTGTTTTAGTTATACATATTAAAATTTAGTAAAAAATTTATTATTATAATTTTTAAATTTGAACATATTTTTATTAAATACTTTTGTGAAAATTTTTATTATTGTAAATTTTTTTAAACTTAATTGTTATATTTGTATTTTATATATTTTTATTTTCTCAATTTATTCATACATTATTGTAAATTACAGGGCATTAAAAATTTAGTAAATTATAAAATATTGTTTTAGTTATACATATTAAAATTTAGTAAAAAATTTATTATTATAATTTTTAAATTTGAA
>CANXYI010086241.1:0-16440 GCA_948208565.1 Hura crepitans
TAGATTAAAGAGTTCTCTGCCTCGGTGTTAGTAACCTATGCTATGGAAGACATGATATAAGAGAAATGGGACTTGTTCCAAAAAAAGAGGGTATTTATAGTCGGACAGACTAGCTTAGTACATGGGGCAAGCAAGAAGCAAAAATAATCATAGACTTCTCAGTAGTCAAAAAGGTAGGGCCAGACATAAAGGTCAGGTTAGGCTTTTCAACCTAGCCCTTAATCTCTCTAGTAGGCCTCTATTGCTCCAATATCTATAACTAGGAGTGCAGCCCCGACATGTGGGTCCTATAACAAAAGACATTTGAGGCAGTGTTGGTAGATTAGGAGAGGTGAGTGTTTTACATGTGAAGCATGGGATCAGTTCCCAAAGGAGTGTCCCCAGAGCTAGGCAAAAGCTGCTTAGACATAGGCTTCTACATAAGCACTTAATAGAAGGAAGAGTAAGAGTAAAAATGATCAATTGAGTAGTAGTTAGAGGACCCGATTAAAGGCATAAGCACCAGTATGATAGTATGCCATTCGAGCCAGTGAGGAGGCAGAGGCCCCTAATATGATAGTTAGTATTTTCTCTTTATTTGATGTATCTTTTTTAGAATTGATTGACCTAAGTTTAACTCATTCTTACATTTGCACCACACAAATATGAGATAGAGGGTTAGAACCTAAGCCTATAGATATAGATATTCAAGTTAGCAATCTAATTAGATAATGTGTGATAGTGAGCAGAGTGTAAAGACGTTGTCCTCTGGTGATCCAAGAACAAGTAATCCTTGATGATCTCATTGAACTCCCTTTTCATGAGTTTGATGTTACACTAGGTATGGATTGCCTATCAAAACATTGAGTAGTGGGTGACTATGAGCAGAAAAGGCTGACCCTTAGGATAGCTGAGGGATAGGAAGTGACAGTAGTGGGTGAAAAAAATTCCTTACCTAATATCATTTTAGTAGTAATAGCAAGGCAACTTATCTAGAAGGGGTGTAAAGCCTATCTAGCTCTTGTGATTGACATTAATAATACATCACCTAGTGTTAACTAGATACCTATAGTATTAGAATTCTTTGATGTCCTTTTAGATGAGTTATTAGGCTTACCTCCACACTAGGAGTTAGATTTTGAGTTTAAAGTGTATCTAGGTACCACTCTTGTGTCTATTACACCATACATAAGGGCACCAATGAAATTGAAGGAGCTAAAAGTCCAATTGTAGGAATTATTTGAAAAAGGCTTTATTAGGCTAAATAACTCACCATGGGGGGCACCAATATTTTTTGTAAAGTAAAAGGATTGGTCACTTTAGTTGTGCATTGATTACAAGCTATTGAATAAAGTGACAGTTAAGAATAAATATACATTGCATAGAATTGATGACCTCTTTGATTAGCATAAAGGTGTTAGTGTTTTCTCTAAGATAGATTTAAAATTGGGGCACCATCTATTGTAGATCAATAAAGCTAACATACCTAAAACTACTTTTAGAAGTAGATATAGGCATTGTGAGTTTTGCCATTTGGACACACTAATGCCCTAATAGCTTCTATGGATCTGATGAATAAGATCTTTAAAACATATTTATACCAGTTTGTTATAGTGTTTATAGATGACATACTTGTGTGTTCAAAGTGTTGAGAGGAATATTAACAGAACCTTAGAATTGTATTATAAAACCTAAGGGAAAAGTAACTATATGCCAAGTTTAGTAAGTGTGAATTTATGTTCACTGAGGTGGCATTTCTAGGACGCATTGCATCAGCTAAAGGCATTAGGGTGGATCCTAGTAAGGTGAAAGTTGTATTGGATTGGAATCCTCCTAGAAATGTGATAAAGATCTAAAGCTTCCTAAGATTGGCAAGGTATTACAAGAGGAGTGTAAAGGGCTTCTCAATAATTGTAGCCCCACTTGCTAGGCTATTACAAAAGTATGTGAAGTTTGTGTGGGATGATAAATGTCAAGCAAGCTTTGATAAAATGATGGTGATGTTAATAGAAGCTCTAATCTTTACTCAATCCAAGCAAGGGAAGGATTTTGTTATATATAGTTATGCTTCACACAATAGACTTGGTTATGTTTTAATGAGAAAAGGTAAGGTGATTGCATATTACTTCAAGGCAGTTAAAGCCTTATGAAAGGAATTACCCCACTCATGACTTGGAGTTGGCTACTATTGTGTTTTATTTCATGGTGATAGATGTTATATTTATATGGATCATAATAGTTTGAAACATCTCCAGACATAGAAAGCATTGAATCTGAGGCAATGACACTAGATGGAACTGATAAAAGATTATGATTACTTAATTGACTACCCTCCTAGCAAGGAAAATCTAGTTGCAGATGCTTTGAGCTAGAAGTTTATTGCTACTTTAAAATCCATGAAAGCCAGATTGGAGTACATAGGGGATGATCTAATCTTAGCTAAGCTATAAGTCAAACCTGACTTTAAGCAATGAGTGAAGGAAGCACAGATGTGAGATGAATAGTTGGTGCAAATGATGGGTAAAGTTAAAGAAGGGAAGACTACTAATTTTGACCTTTGAAAAGATAGGTACCTTTATTACCATGGCAGGTTATATGTACTTGAGATAGAGGGATTAAGGACACAGATTCTGAGAGAGGCATATAAAGCCCTATATTCCATAAATCTAAGGAGTACAAAGATTTATCTGGATCTAAAACCTCATTATTAGTAACCAAGAATGAAGTGAGATGTGGCAGGGTACATTGCTCAATGCCGAACATGTCAATAAGTAAAAGCAAAGCATTAAGTTCCTTCTGGATTATTAGATCTAATAGTAATACTGAAAAGGAAATGAGAGAAATTAACTATGGATTTTGTGATGGGATTGCCAATAACTAGAAGTAGATGTGATGTGGTGTGGGTAATTGTAGACAGATTGACTAAGATAGCTCATTTTATCCCAATTAGGATAGACTACACTCTAGATAGGTTGTGCAACTATACATTGATGAAATTGTTAAGTTACACGAAGTACCTATAGCAATTATATTAGACTGATACCCATGTTTTACTTCTTGATTTTAGAAGAAATCACAGGAAGCTTTAGGCACTCATCTAACTTTTAGTACTGCATTTCACCTACAAATAGATGGACAGTCAGAACGGGGGATAAAAGTATTAGAAGACATGTTATGCAGATGTGCCACTAAATTTTAAGGAAGCTAGGACTAGTACTTATCCTTAGCTAAATTTGCCTACAACAATAGCCATCAATCTAGTTTAGGCATGGCACCATATGAGCACTATATGGCAAAAGATGTAGAACTCCTCTTTACTGGAGTGAAACTGGTGAATGTAAGATTACGGGACCTGAATTGGTTAGGGATACAGAGGAAAAGGTCATAATCATAGGGGACAGTTAATGACTACCATAGACTGACAGAAGTCATATGCTAACTTGAAATGAAGGGATACTGAATATGAAATTAGTGAAAGGTATTTTTTAAAGTATTTCCATGGAAGAAGATACTCAAATTTGGGAAAAAAGGTAAACTTAGTTCTAAATTCATTAGTCCCTATGAGATTACAAAATGTTTAGGACTTTTGGGATATAGGCTGGCCTTAACATCCAAGTTGCAGCAAATTCATGACATGTTTCATGTTTTGAGGCTAAGATGATATTGATTGATCTATCTCATGTAATAACTACAAAGGAAGTTTAAGTACAACCAGACTTGATCTATGAAAAGGAACTAGTGTAGATCTTAGCTAGAGAGGCAAAACAATTGAGGAATAAATCCATTCCATCAGTAAAGGTATTGTAGAAGCATTACAAGATAGAAGAGACCATGTGGGAAAGCAAGGAGAAAATGAAGGCTTAGTACCCACACCTATTCTCATAAGGTAATTTTGAGGATGAAATTCCTTAATAAGGAAAGGATTATAATGGCCATAAATTTGAGTTTCATGAATAGTACTTTTGAGGCATAAATAGTGTTCCTAAGAAGCTGGGGCACCTTTGCAAGCCTAGAAAAGGTGAGTACAAGTCATAAAACTTTGACGAGACAAAAAATAAGTAAAATTAACTAATTAAAAATTTTTGTAGTTGGGTCCAGAACTAGAGAATAATAACCTTAAATGAATAAGACTTAGGTAATGATCCCCAAGCAACTTAACATCCTCAATAATGATGAGGATGCTATGATAAAGAATTCAAAAGTCATAATGATTATGGATACTTCTGCTTATAAATAGAAGGAGAAGAAGAAGAAGACAACTAAGGCTGAAGGTGGGGTGAATAAGGGCAAAGGCAAATAGCCTACTGTTGTTGCTACTACCAAGGAGCCTTGTTCCAAGGCAAATTGCTTCTATTATGGCAAAGGCGATCATTAGAAGCACAACTACAATGCTTACCTTGAGTCTCATAAAAAGTAAAAGTATAGAGATGCCTCTACTTCATGTATTAATGTTGTTAAGATTAATACTAGTGCTATTATTTGTAATCCAATATGGGTATTGCATATCAATTGTGGTTCTCATTTGGTTTCTGACATGTAGGGACTAAAAAGTGGTAAAAGGTTAAACAAGGATAATGTGGAGAAATGAGTGGCAAATAGAGTAAGAGTTCCTACATTATCTATAGGAACATTTTATTTGTATTTGCTTATTTGATTAAGCATATAGTTTCCACAAGTTCATAATCAAACCTAAATGAGACAAAGTTTGGCGAAAAGATGACTTACATTATAAATATATATGGAAAGGTTAAATCAAACCACTTGACATTTTTGACACTTAGGTAGTCTTATTTTATGGCTAGATAGTGTTATAGACTTATACACAAGTGGATTATTAATTAGGAATCAATTATAGGGCCAATGGTATTGAACCATAAGAATCCTAGATAGATTAGTGCTTTTATCTACACAGTACTGCCAATGTGCTTTAGAAACCCATAGGGTCACATAAAATGGGAAGTAAAAGTAGATTCAAAGTGTTCAATTTCTTTAATGATATGAGATATCATTAAAAGATGAATAAAGATGAGAGGGAAATGATTGGTCTTAAAGCCAAATCATAGCTTAGGAAACTAGGACTAGAGTTTCCAAAATTAGGCCCTATTAAGCCCAATTGGTTGAGCTTTTTTATTCTAATTTTTATGAACCTTTTTAAAGTTAAGGGCCTTAGATTATATCAGTCAAAAGATAATTTAGTGGCCTTGTTAAGTCATGAACCCACTAGGCTATGCACAATATAAATATAGGCTTATTACTAGGCTTATACGTGTAAGCCTGGAAAGCCTATACATGTGGCTTTCCTATAGGGGACCTTCTACGTTAGCTTTTAAGGGTTAAAATTTGACCTAAAAAAAGTTTGTAATTACATGTTTCAACATAATTTTTTTGTAACTTTTATAAACATAGAAAAATTAAGTTAAAGCTCTCTTCTCTCTCTCTCTCTCTCTCACATTTTTCTTCTTCTTTTGTTCATCTGTTCAATTCACCTACTAAGACCTAGTAAATTGCATAGCCTCACTCCTATTGCTTCTCTTATGGATACCTAGGTGGTTTTCCTATTTGAGGATCATTATGATTTGTGACAACCAATGAGTAGAGCAAAACAAAAGAAACACTAAAATTATTGACGATAAATTAATATACATTGCTTTATTTTTAACTTTAAATAACTATTTTGATTCATTCCATTCCATTATTTTCATATGGTTTTCATTAAAAAATTTTAAATATTCATCATGCTTGTATCACAAAAACCAACATGTGTATAGGGATATGAACTTTGTTGTTTGAGTTGAATGTTGATGTTTGGATTGATGATGAGAATGAATGATATGGATTTTGAAGTGTTTTTTAATAGGTCTAAATTTTTTGTTTTTAACCTAAACAATCATTATGCTCTCATTTTTCAACAGATTTCAAAAGTTTTAAATTTAGAGTATTTTCTATGATTTTGTTTTACAATGATTACACTTTCACAAGTTAATATTTGAAAAATAATCTTTTATATATGATTTGTTTAAAAATTTTATTAGTCTTCTTAACATAGTGGTTTTCAAAAGATTTTATTTTATTAACTATATTTATTTATATTCTATGGTGTTATCTTATGTAGGTTAATATACCTAGAGTAAGTTATGATGTGATGTGATACTCATGTGCTTGGTTTTAATTGAAGTAATATGGGTGTTGTAGTATAACATGTGCTAGTCTATTTGCATCAATAATATGCCATTTTGCTAGCATTACAACTAGAGTTCATTTTGGTATTTCACATTTGAATGTAATTGCAATCCCACATCATGAATTGTTCATGATTTCCTCTATACTTTGGAAATATAGTAGGGACTTTATTAATAAGTTTAAGATAATTAGCAAATAAATAAAAGAACATAAGCATTAAGTAATAAAGAATGCCTTTCGATTATAAATGAATGTTTAATGTGCATAAAATATCCCTATTACATATGTGCTCTAAGGCATACAACTAACATTTTTTACCTACTTGGACTAGGGATAAAAGTGCACAATTGATTAAAAACACACTTATTATCAAACCTAGCCAACTAACACCATGTCACTTATTGATGAGTTGAAGCAAGTTTTGGCTCAAGTTCTTAAAGCCCACACCAAAATGCTTGAAAAAAGGTTATGTGCCCATATTACTAACATTAAAAATTGCCTAGGTATAGGTGAGGGAGAGAACAATTAAAAAGGAAAATGGGTGACTGAAGAGCAAGACAATTTTATAGATGTTATAAAATATGTCAACTAAAAAAAATTAAGTTTAGATTACATAGCAAGAAGTTAGTACTAAAGTAAAGTAAGAAATATATCAGCAAAAACAAATGGTCTATGGGCATAAGAGTTTGATTTTTGAAGACTTAAAGTCCTTCACTATATTTGGAGGAGAGGGACTTCTAAAAAAATTTAAAATGCCCGAACCAGCCAAATTCAATGGAAAGGGAAACTTATCATTAGTCCATTTGTCTTGTCATTGTAAAGAGCACATGTCAAATAGTTTCATAAGCTAGATACACCTACTGCATAGAATTAGACTAAGTAGGTTAGGGCATTCACAAAGAAATATGCCTTTAACATCAACATTTAGATCTCCTTACATGTCTTGGAACATACCTAGTAGAAATCTGATGAGAGCTTTGCAAACATTCCCTTGAGATTAAGGAATAAGGTACCCTAAATGGAAGTATTGTCTTTGGATGAAATTAACTAAGGATAGTAGTTTAGGATACACTCCTATACATTTCCAACAAGCTATAGTATCTTCTATTGAAAATGTTCTTTTAAGTATATGATGTTGCTTTAAGAGTTGAACATGTGTAAAGTAGGGAAAAGTAAACATGGAAGACTAATTCTAGTTTGTGGTCCTCCAACAAAGAATCTGTGGACATATATACTGCTAGGAACTTTAGATACTTTGACCTTGACACACCATTAGCCTTAAGACTATCACTAACTTCTATCCCAGCTAATTGGAACCCCAATGCCTATTTCAAGTTGCATCAAAGCAAATGGGCATCATACGAACAACTATGCTAGATTGTATCAAGCCATTCAAGATTTTATTGAGAATGGAACCCTTACAAATCTAAGAAAGATTCAAAGGAGCACTAAGAATAAACCTTAACCAAGCTACAATAAATATCCACCTTCATAGAATATATTGATTGTTAGGTTAGGTTTGTAAGAAGAGTATTTTATCGAAGGTGAGAGAAAAAAAGAAAGGATGTCTGAAGTGTTATATATGTATGCCCTAGAGATAATCATTTAAAAGAATTTCTTATATATGTGACATTTATCTTCTTAAGGTAATCTTTATTATTCAGTACCTATGAATCATTGCATTTATTTGTTTGTTTATAACTTAAACTATTTAATAAAGCCCTTAGTATAAAATATACAGTGCTAAGGAAATCATGAATAGTTCATAATCTGAGTTTTCGATTACAAGCAAATGTGTTTATACCTAAAACATCCCTAGTTGAAGAATTAACAAGGTAGGACATTGTTAATGTGAATAAAACTAGCACATGTTTTACTTCTTAATGTAGTCAAGTACTAGTTCTCACAAGCTATAAAAATGAGATGTTTAAAGCTAAAATGTGGATTTTTCTATGAGAAAATAGTTTATTAGAGGCCTAGCTATGAGATAATCCTATCGATATTTAATTTATCTCAGTGATTTAATCTTATTATTGTGGTTGTTTAAATATCTTAGGACTCGAGATCATTAAGGTTATCTTGGATATCAAACACTATATTTGACACAATAGCTTATTATTTACTAAGAGTTATTCATAGCATGGTGATTGGGTATAGTTAAAGTATTCAAATATAGTTGAATAATCAATAAAGGGTTCACCACCTTAGATTAATATAGGTGAGTTTCTTTTCACTAATCCTTGTAGGTAACTTTTTTAAAGGCATCTGGCTAAAGTAGTATGCATATATAGTTGACACAAGTTCATACTTAGATCTGATGAAATAAAGTATGGTGAAAAGACAAATTGCATGGTAATAAACAATAAAAGGGTAAAAGTTAAAAATCATGTCTTTCTAACAACTTAGGTAATCATAACGCATAACTAGATAAAAACATAGTTCTTTCTAGAAATGGATTATTTAGCATATTTAAGCTTATTCTACATCAAATCTGTTCAAACTATTATGGTTAGGTTTGTCTTAACTAATACATTAACTTGTTGAGCATACTCAATGTTAATAATACCAGAGGCAATATAGTAGAATGCTAATGAGATATGCATTTATTAGGAGTTGATAACCCTATGATTCACCAATTGCATGAAAATGTATTTAGTTTGAAAAAACTAACCATGAAATTCAAAAATAGCTTGTTGAGGATACTAAAGGTTAATTTGAATAGTATATGGATGCTAACCAACTAAAAAAACATTTAATGGGTTTTCTCAGATAAATTTGTGAGGGCTATTAGTTCATAACAAAATAGTGGGAGTTCCATGTAATTAATCAAAGACCTTATTAATGAATTCCATGAGCATAAGCATATTCTAATATGATTTCATTTTTTACATCTAGGTTATTTAAATCACATCATCATTAAATTTAATTCTAAGAATCTTACTCAAAAATAAAAAGGTTACTTGATCCAATTTCTTGGATTAAAATAGAAATTTGGGAATTATTTTAAAGCTAAAAAGACTACCTATATGTTAGACATGATATTTGCACCCATCCTTGAAGTTGAGTAAAAGTTCTTAAACACACTAAGGATAGTGATTTGGCTTCATGTATCATGTTGGGCCCTAAGTCCCTAAAGCAACATACACAACGTGAGCATATAAATGCTCATACCATTATCTTTATTTTGAAGGATTTTTTTATAAACAAGCTCGCATAGAATGATATGTAGTTTTTAAGTCCTTATTCTATTGTAAGATTAGCAATACAACGCAGTTTCAAGATGTTTAAGAATATTCTAACATGATTTCATTCTTTACACCTAGGTTATTGAAATCATATCACCATTAAATTTAATTCTAAGAAGCTTACTCAAAAACAAAAAGGTTACTCAATCCAATTTCTTGGACTAATATAGAAATTTGGGAATTGTTTGAAAGCTAAAAAGACTACCTACATGTTGGACACTACCTATCCCACCTAATGATGCTCTTACTGAAGTTCAGTAAAAGTTCTTAAAGAACACTAAGGATAGTGATTTGGCCTCATGTATCATGTTAGCCCTTAAGTCTCTAAAGCATCATAAACAATTTGAGCATATAGATGCTCATACCATTATCTTTCATTTTAAAGAGTTTTTAGATGAATAAGCTCGCATATAATGATATGTAGTTTCTAAGTCTTTATTCCATTATAAGATGGTGGAGTGCACTTTAGTTGTACAACACAATTTCAAGATGTGTAGGCTAGATTGAGAGGCTTAAATCTCTCAATTTTGTGATATATCATGAATTAAGTGTTGACTTAATTCTACATTCTTTACCTTATAGTTATAGGCAATTTGTCCTTTATTACCATAAGAACAAGTTATCTACCACTACTATTAAATCTTTTCAAGATATCAAAACTTCTATTATAAATGATAAAGTAGTAATGTTAGTTGAATCTTTTGCCTCCTAGAATGGGGAAAAAAAAGGCAAGAAGAAGGAAAAAAAGGCAAAAAGAAGAAAAAAAAACTACTAAGGTATTAGAAGAATAATTGTAAGGCTTACTTAAAGTCTTTAGAGAAGAAAAATCTAACTGATGTTTCAACTTTAGGTACTATGTTATTAAAATAAATGACATTTTAAACAACCATACTTAGGTATTAGATAACAATTGTGGGCATTACATATGTTGTGATATGTACAGAGTAAAGAGCAGTAGAAAGTTAAAGAAAGGTGAGATAGACCACATGGAAAATGGATTAAAAATTGTTGATTAGGTGTGGGCACATATCATTGAAATTTAGCTTTAAGGTTGGTTTTGGAATTAAAAAGATGTTATTTTGTTCCTTCTCTTTTTAATAATATAATTTATATTTCTTATTCAGTTAAATGAGGGTTTCATTTTATCTATTAACAATAATGGTATTTCTATTTAGATGAATGATTTATTTTATTATTTTGGTGTAATAAACCATGGGATTTATGTTTTTGATATAAAGTGACCAATTTATAACATATATATAAAGAGACTTAAGATAACTATTCTTAAACCATCTTTTTTGTGCCACTATCAATTTTTTCATATAAATGAGACTTGAATTACCAAATTACACAAGTCTACTGATTTGGGTTTTTTTGATTATGAATTATATAAAGCATGCAAATTGTGGCACCCTCTACCTGATCCGTACATCGAACCTGAACGAAAGATACGTGCACGTAAAATGATATCTAGTTCTATTATCCAAAAATCTCTAAAAATTTAAAACTTTTATTTTAGAAAAAATTCTTTAACTTAAAGATGTATAAAAACATTAACAACTTTTTGCACACATTTTGAGGTAAATATTGGGGTCATTGTGATAAAATTTTAGCAGCATAATGGCTATACTAAGACACTTTCCTAAATTTTTACCTGCTCAAAAATACTTTTATATCATCAAACAACTCATCTTGAACTCTAATGGATCCTCTTCACCCTCTAATCATAACACAAATCACAATAAGACTCAAGCTTTTCATAGTCAACATTCTCACATACAACTCATTAATAACCATACAAACATACAAGAAGCAAAAAGCAATATCCATAGTTATATTTTGAGCACAAAAACTAGCTGCAAAATACATATTAGATCCAATCCCTCTAGGATCACAAGAGCATACTAACTAGAACCTATTACATTTACATTACTATTACTATTACAAAATGTCAAAAGTACCCATACAGGGGTTATCTTCATGCCTCCTATTATGCAAAAGCTTTGGCTTTAATATGCTACCCTGATACCTATACATCGCAAACAAGCAATGCAATAAGCTTTCATTAAGTGGTATAATCATATAATCTTAGAAAAAGGTTAATTTTAGCATGCACATATATACAATATATGTCATTATCAATTTTAATATCACAAACATGCATTTTTAGTGACCTACTAACAAATATACACTTTTTAAGCAATAGTTATGCCTTTAGTTATCATACATGCCAAATATCCCGTAAACATCGTATAACAATCATTAATAGGCTATAATGCACAACATACATCATAAAATCATCTTAATAGCATGTAAGCCACCATACCATAATTATGCATTGCAAGGAATAATATCATTTGTTTTTCGGGCCATAATGTCCTTATTCGCTCAAAGACTCATTTTCACACACATAACTATCTATATTAGTACTTTAACTTATATTAACATGTATTCACCATTTATAGCCATTTGAATGATAATAATCATATCTAGACACCTTAAGTCTATGTTTTGAGTCATTCGGCCTACCTATGTCCATTTGTCCGATATTAATTTTCTTTAACATTTAATTTTAAATTATGTTTTTTTAAATCATTTTGATTTATTTAACTTATGCCTATATCAATAAGACAACTAACCAAGACTAGATAGCATATAACTTAGTCCTAAAGGCACTCACACCTATAGGTATGTATACTTAGGCTAGAAGGCACTCACATCCATAGATGTGTAACACTTAGGCTCACAGGCACTCATTCGCAGATGCATAACACTTTGGCTTGTAGGCACTCACACTATTGGTATGTATACTTAGGTCGAAAGGCACTCACATCTATAAATCTATAAATAAACTTAGGCCCGTAGGCACTCACACCCTTAGGTATATATACTTAGGCCCATAGGCACTCGCACCCTTAGGTATGTATACTTAGGCTCGAAGGCACCACATCCTTAGATAGATAAATAAACTTAGGTCTGTAGGCACTCACACCTATCAACATATTAATCTATGACTCATAGGTCTCATACTCAATGATATGCTAATAGCTGCTAAAAAAAATCCTAGTTGAATGGTCAACCTATCCATCTAGGTTGTCTAACTATCTAGGCATTATAAAACATGTTATTATATGTCATTTTAACTAATTTTCATACCATTAAGTTTACTTAAATGTAGCATTGTCCTCATTACACTTTTGCATAGCTATTTTCAACTCGTTTGGCCAACTTAGGCCTATTGATGTCCATTACCACTCGTAGGACTAATTTCCTAGGTGTAATGGCATCAAATCACATTAATGTTCATAGTGTCATTCAAAACCCGACTAGTAACTTAAATGTTCATTTGATGACTTCTATGGGTAATTGGATTTCAAATTGGCATTTATTGCCTTATCATGCATGCTTTATGTGTCTAAGAGGTCACAATCATGCCACATAAGTCACAAGGTAGCATCTGTTTTACTTTGATTCACGAGCATGAATAATAAGACTTAACCATGCCTAAATCAAATTATAATCTCACCTAAGGCATTCGGCCATTCCCAGCATGCACACACATTCCATATATCACATAACCTCACATGGAATTGATATCTTGGCTAAAACGAGTTATACACATAAATGCACTCACACAATTTACACTTTGCCTATATACTCCTTTTATGTGCATTTTTGGTCCCAAATGGTTAAAGCCTCTAAATCATAGTTACTTTCACTCAATAGCATACATTCAATTTGTAGGATGTGTAATCGATCATGCATAGGCTAATGTTGCATTTCACATAAGACTAATACTTAAGAACTTAATTTCCCATAATGCCTAATTTCATGCAATTACGCCATACACATGCCAAAGGGCATTCGGCCCTTAATAAACACACCCAACCATCACATTTCATGCATTTATCATCCCATTTATCATAAATTTCTGATTACACCATTTATTGCATTTTTATGCATTTAATTACATTCATACTAATATGGACATAACTATACATAAAATTTTTCATGCCATTTTATACAATTTAAAGTGATTACATATACCAATTAAGGTCGTATGGGAAACTAAAAGTCGGCCTAGGCCTTCTCCTTGCCTCAAGAGGCTCTAATTGACGTTTCGCCTATAATTCAAAAGGGTACAAATTTTAAAAATTAATATAAAATAGTATAAAAGTCAAAAAAAATATTTTGATCCTGGATATGAGCTCTATGATACCCTAAGAATTCGTGAAAAATAAAATTAGCAAAAAATAAATACCTAAGTGTTAAGAGGTTACTATTCAACTAGGGACACTTCTCGATTTTTCTTCGAATTTACTCCACCATTCCTAGTAATTTTAGTGTCTGTGGGCTCATTTTAGGCCACTCTTTAAATTGGGTATAATTTTTCAGAGTGGGTACGATTGAGGAAGAAGAAATCAAAAAGGAGAGGAGGAGATGGTGAATTTCAGCCTCCAGGGAAATAGGGAGGGAAGTTTGTATGGTAGGGAATGAAAATGGAAGGAATTTCCATTTCCTTCCTATTTATAATTTTTCAAAAATTGAATTTTTCCTTGTTTTGAAAATTTATTATAACTAATAGGAGTGTCAGTTTTCCCCCATACCTATCCCCAAAATTCATTTAGTTAAAGCCTTAAATCCTACCAAATTATCAAGCCCAAATTACAATAAGAACCTAAAAAATTAATACATTTTATTTCTCAAAAATTATGTAAAAATAGTTCTCGAACTTGAAAAATTTCAATTCCAAAGCCATTGAACTATTTGGACTATTTGAGTATCAGGTCGTAACATTTTAAGATTATTTTGAGGAACATTTTATTTATTTTATGGTTCAGCTTTGCCTGCAGCACTATTTGCAAGACACTACTGTAAAATCTTAATTATCATTTTTAACCATCCAAACAACTTCGGATTAGCTTCAAACTTTGCCCAAAATTCTCTCGTAATTAATACTCCCCATCGGTATGCTTATTGCAACTTAGGTTTCAGAAAGTACTATTCATCCTGAAAAGTACTATTCACAAGAGTCGAGATTTTTAGGTCCTTACATTTCTTCCCCTCTTGAAATAAATGTCATCCTCAATATATGTGGTTCAAATACATATGGATAGTTCTCCCACGTCTGAGCTTCACTTTCACAAGTAACTTCTTCCATGCCATGATATTGCCATAAGACTTTCACCAACGACAGAGTCTTGTTTTGCAATTCCTTGATCTCTCTAGCTAAGATACTAACACATTATTCTTCACATGACAAGTCCAGTTATATCTCCACTTCTTTAACTATCAATACATGTAAAGGGTCCGATCTATATCTTTTCAGCATCAAAACATGAAACACATTATGAATCTGTTGTAACTCCGGAGGTAAAGCTAGTCTATAGGCCAATGAACCCAAATGTTCTATGATTTCATATGGTCTAATGAACCTCAGACTCTACTTCCCTTTCTTATTGAACCTCTAAACCTTTTTCCATAGAGATACCTTAAGAAAAACTTTATCTCCAACTTCATACTTGATATCTCTTCTCTTCAAATCCATAGGATTTTTGTCTATCTAAAGTAGCCTTCAGTTTTTCTCTAATGATTTTCACCTTATCTTCAGCATCTTTGACCAAATCTGGTGCTATAAGCTTGTGCTCACTCAACTCACTCTAACATAAGGGAGTTCTACATCGTCTCCTATAGAATGCCTCATAAAAAGCCATACTAAGACTCGACTGGTAACCATTGTTGTAGGCGAATTTCACTAATGATAAATATCTATCCCAACTACCTTTAAGCTCTATGGCATATGCTCGAACCATTTCCTCAAGCATCTGAATGATTCACTCTGACTAACCATCCATCTGAGGATGAAAAGTCGTGCTAAAATAAGCCTAGTCCCTAAAGCATTCTAGAGTTTCCTCTAAAATCTCGATGTAAACTAAGGATCTTTATCTAAAATGATGGAAGAAGGCACACCATGAAGCCTAACTATCTCATTAATATACAATTCTACCAATTTCTCCATAGAGTTATCCTTTCTCACAAGAATAAAGTAAGCAGACTTGGTCAATCTATCAACCACTACCTAAACAGAATCATGCTTATTCCTGATCATCTGTAATCCAATCACAAAGTCCATAGTAATTTGATCCCATTTCCATTCTGGTATTGCTATGGGATAAAGCAAACCAAAAAAAAAACCTAATGCTCAGCCTTCACCTATTGACAAATGAGGCATCTAGTCATATAATCAGCTACATCTCTCTTCATGCCTAGTAACTAATAGGCCATCTTCAAATCTTGGTACATTTTTGTACTACCAGGATGCATAGCATATGGTGCATTGTGTGCTTCATGCAAAATCTGCTATCTCAAACTGTGACACCCCTACCCGCTCACCCTAAATGGATAAGGTGTGTTTGTACTTCCACTACTTCTTCCTCTGTCACTACCAGACAATTCCTAATATTTGGGCAGCATAACGGCTGCCCTGTTACCTAATCAAAATTTTAAACCTGTAAGAAAAACACTTTTAAACTCCAAATCAACATCCATAAACTCCAATGGACACTTTGGTCCTTCATTAAAATCACAGACAATATTCATCATCACATTCAATCACAGCACAATCATGATATACATAAAACTGTAATTTAACATACCACCTATACCCACTATTTACATGAGTGCATACCTATTATTCATCTTATACAAAAAGGAAAACAATATACCAAAAAGTCTCGTGTTTAGCTACACTGAGCTCCTTGTCTGATGCTGCTTGTCCCTCTGTCTACAACCTGCACATCGAAACACCGACACGCTGAGTATAAAACTCAATGGTGGAATATATCAAACTAAATATGTCATTTACTCAAACAGATGCAAGTTCACATGCAACATATATCAATTATCCTAATTCCTTCCCTAGACCTTTAAACACTGAATTTCTTATTATTATCGATTCCACTACGTGTAGGCCCATGACAGACAGACATCACTTTAAGACACTGGATACAAGGGATATATATGGTGTGCAGTGGTC
>CANXYI010086377.1:0-12635 GCA_948208565.1 Hura crepitans
ATTCATGCTTTAAATGCCTTAAATTCACTTACCTCACTATCAAAGAAGTTGAATGCTTCGCTTCAAGCTCGAAAGAACTCACTAACACCTCACTTCTTCCTCAACCTTCATTCACGCCATCTCACCTTAAAAAATTCACCAAAAATCACACACACTTTCAAATCAAATTCCAAGCATATAAGTGTTCTTAGAATCATCAAATCCCCTAAGAAATAAATTAAAAAGGGCTAAAATACTTACACATTAAAAGTTGCCATTTTGTCCTTTTTTATGTACACCTTGAGCTATCTTGAATTTTCTTGAGCTCTAAACACTCTTATGACTTCTAACACCTTCACAAATTAATTCTTCACATAATTAAGGGATTTTTGGTGGCAATAGGTTAGGGAAAAGCTTGTTTGAAGGAATGAAAATAGAGGCTTAAGGCTAAAAATTCATCTGAATAGCAAAGGGAGAAAGAAGAAGAAAGAAGGAGAGGGTGAGTGGATGTGGCCAAGTGGCCACTTAGGTGGCAAATAGGGTCTTATATACTGGCTAAAGTGGCATAGGTGGGGCCCACATGCCACCTGAACAACCTAAAAAAGCTTGATTTTGATAGAAAATTCAGGGAATTTAAAAAAAATACTAGAACCTGTAAAAATCATCATGTTTATTTTAAAAATCATTGATTAATCCCATTTAATGGCTCGTAAAATTTTACAGCCAAATTCCACCAACAGGACAGTAAACCTACTGACCTAATTTACATGTAAAATCCTAAAATTAAGAAAATTTGCAAATGACTTCAAAATTCAAAAATTCTTTTAGCAATGGACTTAGGGGAATTTTTAATCTTCAAAAAATATGGCATTTTTAGGTCTGTCCAGGCACAACCCAGGTCATTCCTGGCTCGACTCTATCTGAGCCTACAGCCTACTAGATTATAGCCTAAAATAATTTATTAGTTCTGCTAAATTTTTAAATTAAGTCAATTTCATCTTTTTATGGCCCCTTCAAAGTTTCATGACCAGTACCCCTACCTTAAGCTTGCTAAGGGTAACTTGGCACTCCGAGAACACTTTCCAACTTTAGTGGTATTGTTTAGAGAGCTTTGACTTATGGGCATTATAGTTGCTCACCAGGATGTCTATATCTATAGGTTTAGACTCTAATCCTCTATCTTGTGCCTATGTAGTGCAGATATAAGAATGTGTGGTTCTTAGATCTATCAAAGGCAACAAGATGTACATCAAATAAAAGGAAGGTACCAACAATCACATCAAGTGCCTCTACCTCCTTATGGGCTCGATAGGCATACTAGTGAGCTGGGGCTCATGTCTCTAACTGGGTCCTCCAACTGGTACTCAGCTTGTCATTTTTTCTCTCCTTTTATCCTCGACTAGGTGCTAGTGTGGAAGTGTGTATTTGTGTAGCATCAGCCTACTTTTATTGACAATTCTTCTAAAAGTGATCTTTGGCTCCATAAATAAAACATTCTCTTTACCTATTTTGCCAACACTATCCTTAATGCTTCCTATTGCATGTGACACACATCAGGGGTGCACTCTTTGCTATGGACATTAGAGCACTAGAGGCCTATTATGGGGGTTAAGGTCTAAATTAACAAGCCTGACCTAACCTCTATACTTATCCTTACATCTAGGACTGATGTGTAGCTTAGGACTCCTTTTACTTCTTTCCTGCCCCAAGTGTTGAACTAGTCTGGCCAATTGTGAATGGCCTCTTCTTTTAGAAAAGATCTCTCTTCTCTTGTACTATCTCTTTTATAACATAAGTAGCTAATACAAGTGCTAAAAACTCTACGATATGAATTGTTGCAATCTGCATTCACAACTCTACATTAAGGCCTTTCTCAAACCTCTTGTATCTCTCCTCCTCTATAGGTATGAACTCCTCAACCTACTTGCTCATCCAAGTAAAGTCCTTCTCATATTCTAATATCGATCTCCTTCCTTATTTTAGGCCTAGAAATTCTTACCTCCATTTATCCTTATAAGATTTAAGAATGTATCTCTTCCAGAATTCTAAGAGAAAGAACTCCCATGTTATATCAGCTACAGTTTTTCTTCTTCTTATAGTGTCCCACTAATGGATAACTTCTTACTGGAGGAGTGAGGTGGCATATTTTTAGTTCTCCTTAGTTGTACACTCTAGCTGCTCTAATATCCTAACAGTCTACTTTAGCCAATATTCAGCATTCATAGCATCATCCACCCTTGCACCTAGAAAATCCAAATCCCCTGTCTTCTTTACTCATTCTAGATAAGTCTTTTGCAAGGTAGCTGGAGGTGGTGGTAGAGCAGTAGTAGAGGTATGCCTCAACAAGTCTATTATTTATTGTAGAAGTGTTGGTGAAGCTTATACTTATACCTATGGTTGTGCCTATCGCTAATATATTGCATCACTTAACACTAGCATGGTTACACTCACATCCAGTCCATGTGAGGTGATAGAAGCATGACTAGCCACCTCTTCCCCTAAATCTAGTGGGGTTAGCTCACTCATTGTGCACAACTACAAGAACACAAACAATCAACCTCAAATAGTGTAGCTTTATAGGGTATAAAACCCTAAACCATGGCACTTATGCATACTAGGACTAGAAATGCCTAAACCTACTCTGATACCAACTAATGTAATATCCCTTACCTAATTCCTAAAGGAACTTGACAAGAGATGCTATTTCTCATAGGTTACCTATCCTGATTCTACCTGAGGTGCCATTCATTTAACACTTATAGACTTATTTGTCCTCAATCTATGCTCTCATCATTTTTTCATTCTGACATTAAGTTACTCTTATCGGACCTATAAAGGACTGTCAAAGCCATTTAATTAGATATAAAGACATTCTATAGAAATTTGGGCTGCATAATAGCTACTCGGGTGAAAAACTAAAAATTTTAACTTGCAAAATGACACTTTTATAGTCATCACACACAATTTCCCAACTCCTTGACCCAACTAGTCCTTCAATAACTTAGACAACATCCTAATCACAACAACAAAACCTAGGGTCTTAGACCCACATCATTCAATAGGGAATTATATAAGCATGCATTTATATAAATAATCACTTATAAGTTCACCTTTTTAGGATTTACAAACCATTTTATGTATATACTAAGAGTATGTTTAAACATGACATTATCTGGGGCCCCATACCCTCTAGACTTGAGTGCCCTAGTTTAATATATGTATAAGTAAAGAAAAGTATACCTCGAGATGGCTGTCTACTACACTATATCTGCTAAGGATAGACAACTATAGCTAGTCTCTACAACTTGCACATCGGCACATCGATACACTGAGTATAAACTCAGTGGTGAATTTAATGTAATAAATGCATGTCATACATATAGTCATGCAATGGTCATAATATGAAGCAATAGTATGAGTTTGTAGGAATAATTGCATGTAATTCCATTAATTATTTATCCATCCAATTATTTATTGCTTAGTATGCCTTATAATCTAATTGAATCTCCAAGTTACATCATATTCTTTTAATTATGTTAAGTGTCATAAATTTATCATAGGTATTATTATATATATTTATTTATACCATTTTTATTCAGGCCTATACTAGAGAGACTAGATTTAAAGAGACTAGATAGCATGATCCGAATAGTGCAGTGGCCCATATTTTAGACCTTGATAGTGGAACCTACCCCACTATGTTTGATAATAGAAGGATCAATTCAAGGGAACCTCCTAATATCAAAGTAGCAAATGGATAGGATCAGTCAGGTGGACCTTCCAATATTTGCAATGATAGCAGGCATCAACCTTATAAGACCTCTTAATATCCCAGTCAATATATCCATCATCTTAGGTGGATAGTAGGGATCAGCCCCATAGGACCTCCTAAAATCCATAAATAAAATAAAATAGGTAGTAAGGATCATCCTATATAGACCTCCTAATACACGAATGTGTAGGGCTCACTATCAGAACCTCAGTAGCTGCACCTGTTATCTCAATCATAT
Organism: Hura crepitans; assembly: GCA_948208565.1. Taxonomy (NCBI): domain Eukaryota; kingdom Viridiplantae; phylum Streptophyta; class Magnoliopsida; order Malpighiales; family Euphorbiaceae; genus Hura; species Hura crepitans. The sequence goes on from CANXYI010086377.1 coordinate 3,990, forward strand.
ATGAAATGGCCTTAGGAGGGTCAAAACCTCTAGCAGGTACTAATTCCCTAATTAACTAGTCAATCTATCCAGTGGGTGTCTAACTAAAAAGCCAAATTCAAATTATTACCTGACACAGTTTTATGTCATTTCTATTACCATGTCATTATAAATATATCACATTATGGTTACTCGTGCACTTACACACATTTCCCAATTATAGGTTATTTTACAAACTAAATACTATTCATTTGTCATTTTCTTAGTACTCATTTTCAAGTCAATACCATAGAATCAACTAACCTAATATCATTATCACTTGGCATAATTAGCATCACAATTTCCATACTTCTATATTATTACCAATATCATCATGTGTTACTAATTCTACATACATTTCTCTATTCAACTCATTTATGTACATAAATTCTCATCATGCCACTTATTCATACTAATAATTTCTCACTTTCTACTTACCTAATTCATTAAGCACACATTGCCACATCATAACATGTACACAAAACATATTTACCATTGCTTTCTTTGACCGATTTCTTTTTTTCTAACATACTTTATGCTCATTCTTGTTTCTAATTACCGTGTTATTATTTAATTCACACATAACCACATTCCACCATTCTAACATACATAAAATGTTTTTTTTGATTCTGCTAAAAATTTTAATTAATTCATTATCCTCATTTTCTAGCCTATCAAATTTTTATGACTAGTACTCCCCTTTTTAACTATCATAGTAGGCCCCGGTTCCCCAAGAGTCGCTATTCTTGCTTTTGAGGTACTGTTCATGAAACTGCATTTTACGGGCATTACAGTGGATTTTCCAATACCCAGGTATGTAGGGTTCACTAACAGAACCTTGATAGCTGCACTCGCTATCTCAATCATATAGGCAATAGCCTAAAAGGACCAAAACCCTTAGCAGCTACTAATTCCCTAGTTGACCGGTCTACCCATGAAGTGGGTGTCTAACTTATATGTGTTAATGTTGATTACCAATTTATTGACATAGTTATAGGCCATTCATCCTAACACATGATATTGTTAAATTTACCATAGTTACATGGACACTTGCACTTAAATACATTCATTAGTTATGAGTCACTTTACAAGTATAACACTATTCATTTGGTCACTTCTATAACCTTTTTTCTTAAAATTCATCACAATTGTATCTATAATGCATACCATTATCATCGTTATTTCTCACACATAATAAGCATATTATTATCATAACCAGTGGTATATATACTTATATTGTTTCACACATTTCATTTCCATATAGTTATCCATACAAAACCATACCCTAATTAGTCACTTTCATGTATAGATATAGTTATTACACTAGGTCACAATATGCATATTTGCCATTCATTATTCTCTTTCCCAATTTCATGTTGCAACCATATTTTATATCCCGTTTTTAATTCAATTTTATTACCATCACATCACACACACATGTACATATCACATTATCACCATGCACATCATTCAGCCACACTATCCACACACACATGCACATGTTTTTCTTCCATGTAAACTATAAACATAAGCTTTATATTTTCATGCTAGCTTAATGACATAACCATTTCACCTAAATGTGCATAGATATGCACACACTTACACTTCCATGCACATATACACATACATTTTCATGCACCTACATAAACACACATATAAATTACATCAATTATATATACCTAGGTTGTGAAAACACTTTTCTTTAGCACTCTAAGCTTTGATAGCCCTTCTTCCTCATAGTTTGCTTCTTTTCCTACAAACATACACATTTAAGGTTTTTGAAAAATTCCTAAAAATCCTACATAACACTAATTAAAACTCTAATTACATGGTTCTCTTAGGCTCACTTAGGACTACCCCAAACAAAAATAAAAATTGAGATAAAACCACTTACACAAAAAATGATGCTATTTGCCAAGTGTCTATTTCTCCCAATTGAGCTTCTATTTCTAAATTATGTTAGTTATAAATAATTCAGGATGCTGTACATGTAAAGAAACATATAAAATTTGATGGAATTGGGTGAGAATTGTGAAAGAAAGAGAAGAAAAAATAAAAGAGAGAGAAGATAGGTATGGCATCGGCCAAAGGGAGAGAGAGGAGGAGAAGAAGGATTTTGGCACATATGGCACCCATATGTGTCTAGCCTTTTATATTAGTGAGGTAGATGCTTTGGATCACTTCACTTGTCGATTCGATGGCTTGTTTCAATCCAATTTTCATTTAAACTTCAAAAAATCAAAATAATTTTTCTAAACCTCAAAATTTTGTAATTCTAGTGCCATAAATTCTCAATAATACACATTAAAGGCCCCATAAAATCTCAAGTCAAAACTCCAAAGGCAACTAGGGTTACTATTCACCCACGTAATCTAAAAATTCTGAATAAATACTGAACAACCTCAGAAAATTAAAATTCCTTCTCCAACAGACTCATTGGAATTTTTGATTTTCATCATATGGTATTTTCAGGTCCATCCAAGCACAGCCTTGAGCTATCCTGGCCCAAACTCAATAAAAGTCACTATTTACTAATTATTGGTCCAAAATGATTTATTGGTTCTGCTAAAAGTTTTAATTATCTCATTTTCATCATTTTCTAGCTCGTCAAAGTTTTATGACTAACACTCCCTTTTTTACCCATCACAAGGTGCCTTAGCTGCTCGAGAAATATTATTCATGTCTTAGAGGAACTATTAATAAAATTGAGATTTATAGGCATTAGAATCCCTTCACTTTTAAGGAATTTCATCCTTGATATTACTTGGTGAGAATAGCTATGGAAATTGTGCTTTCATCTGCTTCTCACTTTCCCATGTAGCTTCTTATATTTGTGATACTTCCACAGCATATTTACCAATGGTGTAGCTTTATTCCTCAGTTGTTTGATATCTCTAGCCAGGAGTTGTATTAGTTCCTTTTCATAGGTTAAGTCTGGCTATACCTTAATATCTTCTATAGATATGACATGCGAAGGATCTTATCAATATTGTCTTAGCATCGAGAAATGGAACATGTCATTAATTTATTGTAATTCTAATGGTAGGGTTAACCAATATGCCACTGGTCCCATATGTTCTATAATCTCATATGGACTAATGAATCTGGGGTTTAGTTTCCCCTTTTTGCCAAACCTGAGTATCTTTTTCCATGGTAACAGTTCTAAGAACACCTTTTTACCAACCTTATATTCAATATCTTTCCACTTTAGGTTATCGTATGATTTCTATCAGTCTGTGTTAGACTTTAGCCTATCCTTCATGATTTTAACCCTTTCGTTAGTATCTTTGATCAGATCAAGTCACACAAGTTTACTTTCACCAGCTTCACTCTAATAGATAGGAGTTCTACACCTTCTGCCACACAATTCCTCATAAATTGCCAGGCTAAAGCTAGTTTAGTAGCTATTGTTATAAGCAAATTCTAGTAAAGATAGATACTGATCCTAACTTCCTTTTTGAATTTAATGGCACAACTATGTAATATATCTTTCAATACTTGTATCACCCATTTTGATTATCCATTTGTCTATGAATGAAAGGCAGTACTGAAAGTCAAGTAGCTACCCAGAGCTTCCTATAACTTCTTCCAAAATTTGGAAGTGAACCATAGGTCTCGATCAGGGATGATAGCCACTGGTACTCTATGCAGTCTCACGATTTCATTTATATACAATTGTGCCAATTTGTCTAAAGAATAATCCATTCTTAATGGAATAAAGTGAGCTATCTTGGTTAGCCTATCCATGATCACCCAAACTACATTACACTTACTTCTAGCCATTAGTAAACCTATGACAAAATCCATAGTAACTTTTTCCCACTTCCACTGTGGAATTGCTATCGGGTGTAACAATCCCGAAGGAACTTGATACACTTTCACTTGTTGGCAGGTCAAGCATTAAGCTACATACTCTGCCACATTTTGTCTCATTCCTAGTCACCAATAATGAGGCTTTAAATCAATATACATCGTTGTACTTTCTAGGTGCATATCATATGGAGCTTCATATGCTTCCCTTAAAATATGTGTCCTCAGCTCATCTACTTCAGGTACACATAATCTATCATGGTGGTAAAGACATCCATCTCCTTTAAACTCAAAGTTAGTGATCTTCCCCTTTTTGACCTTACTTATCATTTTCACTAGTTGTTCATCTCACATCTATGCTTCTTTTACTTATTGTTTGAAATTAGGTTTTACCTACAACTCGGCTAAGATTACATCTTCTCTATATATTCCATGCTTGCATTCATAGATTTCATAGTAGCAATGAGCTTTGACTCAATGCATTCACTACCACATTAGCTTTTCCTAGGTGGTAATCAATCAAACAGTCGTAATCCTTAATTAACTCCATTTAATGTCGCTACCTCAAGTTTAATTCTTTTTATGTGGGGATGTACTTTAGACTCTTATTATTAATGCAAATGTAACACATTTTACCATATAAATAGTGCCTTTACACTTTTAATGGAACTATAATGACAACTAGCCCTAGGTTATGTGTGGGGTAATTCCTCTTATATGGCTTTAACAATCATGAAGCATACGCAATCACCTTAGCTTCTTGCATTAATGTACATCTAAGTCTATTATGGGACGTATCACTGTAAAGTACAAAGTTTTTTCACTATTCAGGTTGCATGAGAATAGGGGCTTCAGTTAACATTGCCTTTAGTCTATCAAAACTTACTTGACATTTGTCATCCCATATAAATTGCACATCTTTCTATAATAGTCTAATGGGTCAACAATCATCGAAAAGCCTTTTACAAATCTCTAGTAATAGCTAGCCAATCTTAGGAAGCTTCGAATCTTAGTCACATTCCTTGGAGGTTTCCACTCTAACATAGCTTTAAATTTACTTAAGTTAACTTGGTTACCTTCTACTAATGTAATGTGGCCTAGAAAGGCTACTTCATTCAGCCAGAACTCACACTTACTCAACTTTGCATACAATTGCTTCACTCTCAAAATTTGTAACACTCTTCTAAAATGCTGATCATTTTGCTCCTGACTCTCTGAGTATACTAAAATGTCATCAATGAAAACCATAACAAACTAGTCCAAATATGGTTTGAAGATTTAGTTTATCAGGCCCATGAATGTAGTAGAGGCATTAGTGAGTCCAAATGGCATCACCAGGAACTCATAATACCTGTATCTAGTGTAAAAAGTAGTTTTTGAAATATCAGCTTCCCTAATCTATAATTGATGATACCCTGATCTTAAATATATCTTGGAAAACAAACTAACACCCCTAAGCTAGTCAAATAGGTTAGCAATTCTAGGCAACGAGTATTTATTTTTGACTATCACCTTATTTAATTCTCTATAATCGATGCACAATCGAAGTGATTCATCCTTTTTCTTTACAAACAGTACGAGTGCTCTACAAGGTGAAGTGCTTAACCTAATCAAGCCTTTATCTAATAGTTCCTATAAATAGACCTTCAACTTTATAGGTGCCATCTGGTCAAGATTAATAGAAATAAAAGTGGTACTCGGATACACCTCAATTTCAAATTCTAGCTCTCTCTGTAGGGGTAAACTTAGTAGCTTATCTAAAAACACATAAGGGAATTCTAAAACCATAGGTATCTGATTGAGGCCTAGTGGTGTGCTATTGGTTTCAATTATATAGGCTAGGTAAGCTTCACATCCCTTCTAGATGAGTCATACTGATGAGCTAGGGCTCGTGCTTATGATCTCATCCTTTGGTTAAGGCCTGGCTTATTCTTCTTGCCCTCTTTCTGCCCTTTGCTAGGTGCTAGAGAGGAAGCCTGTAACTAAGTAGCATCAGTTTGCTTCTTTAGGCAATCTCTTTTATAATGATCTCTAGCTCTACACAAAAAGCATTCTCTTCATCTTGTTTGCCAACATGATCACCAATGCTTTTTGCTACATGTCCCATATATTAGAGGTATGCTCCTTACTATGGACACTAGGGTACTTGAGGCTTACGGTAAAGGTCAAGGCCTAGATTGCAAAGCCTAACCTGACCATTATGCTTGTCCCTACCTTTAGGACTATTGTGTAGCCTAGGACTTATTTTGCTTCTTGCCAACCCTAGGTGCTGAGCTAGTCTTGCCAGTAGTGAATGGCTTTTTCTTCTAGAAAAGATCTCTCTTCTCCTTTACCATTTCTTCCATGGCATATACTATTGATACTAATGCAAAAGACTCTCATATTTGGGTAGTGATGTCTACATCTGTAACTCTATATTGAGGCTTTTCTCGAACCTTTTACATTCCCCCTCCTCTGTAGGTATAAACTTCTTGGCATACCTACTTAGTTATGCAAAATCTTTTTTATACTCTAATATTGATCGTTGTCCCTATTTTTAATCAAGGAACTCCTTCCTCTTTTTATCCCTATAAGACTTAAGTATATATCTCTTTCAAAACTCTTGAAGGAAAAACTCCTAAGTGAGATCAGCAATAGCCTTCTGTCTCCTTATGGTGTACCACCAATTGAAAGCCTCTTTCTAGAGGAGTGAGGTGGCGCACTTCAAATTCTCCTCAGAAGTGCACTCAAGTTGCTCTAATATTATGGTGGTCCATTCTAGCCAATATTCAGCCCTAGCGGCATCATCCTCCACTGATCCTAGGAAAATCCAGGGCCCTTATCTTTTTTACCCTTTTTAAGTGTATCTTCTATAAGGAAGCTAGGCGTAGTGGAGGTGGTGGTGGAGCAGTAGTAGATATATGTCTCAACAAGTCTATGATTTACTGTAAAAGCACTGGTAAAGCTTATACCTATGCCTGTGCCTGCGGCTGGTGTGTTGCATCATTCGGCACTAGCATAGCTACACTTACTTTCAATCCTTATATTGTTGTTGGGGCACTGCTTGCCACCTCTTCCCCTCATTTTAGTAGGGTTAATTTACTCATCTAAACAACTATAAGAGAATAAACAATCAGTCTCATACAATGTAGCTTTATAGGGTACAGAACCTTAACCCAGGGCACTCATGCAAACTAGGACTAGAAATGCCTAAACCTGCTTTGATACCACCTAATGTAACAATCCCTACCCAATTTCCCATGAAACTTGATAGGAGATACTACTTCTCATAAGTCACCCATTTTGTTACTACTCTAGTAGACATTCATTTAACACTTATTACCTTATTTATTCTAGGGGTATATTTTTCTCCTTTCTCTATTAGTAATTAACATTAATGCTATATTGACTATAAAGAGCTAATAAAAACATTTTTTAGGATAGCAATCTAATTTACAAAAATTTAGGCAGCATAATGGCTACCTGGTTGAAAAATCAAAACTATTACACTTGTTAAAGACACTTTTATATTCATTATCAACATTTCTATCAACTCCTAAACCCATATGGTCCGCTAATCAATTAGTCAATCTCAACACACAATCACATCACATAGGCTCTCATACCCACGTCATGTAGACATGCACATGTGTATATATATATGTGGCAATACGTAATATAAGTACAGACATTTGTTAGATAGTACTAGTTTGTAGTCTACAAGTTACAATTTTCCAAGATACAAAACTAACTACATTAACCTCTCTGACCCAACCCCTACTATATATGAGTGCCCTTAATTCCACCTATGAAAAAAGAGACAAAAATATACCCCAAGGAGGCTAATCAGCTACACTAAACCTTGAGAGGTTAGAATGCATTTACTATGTAACGCTCGTAAGTCTATGTTCCATGAACAGTACCTCCGTAGCATGAATAGTATTCCTAATGAGTTAGGGCAATTTCATAAGGTTAGAAAGGGCATATTGGTCATAAAACTTTAACAAGCCAAAAAAATTGGATAAAATGAAAGAATTTGAAAATTTAGCAAAACTAATAAATCATTTCGAGTCAAGAACTAGTGAATAGTGACATAAAATGGAATTGTGCTAGGATAGCCCTAGGATGTGCCTAAACGGATCCAAAAATATCATACCCTGAACCTCAAAAGTTCCAGTCTATATGTTGGTGAAGGAATTTTAATTTTCTGAGGCAAACTAAGATTTATTTGGAATATTTTATTCTAGTTAGTGACTAGTGACCTAAATTAGATAGTGGAATTTTGACTTGAAAATTTATGAGGGCCTTAATGGCACTAATCAAGGATATTTAAATTTAAAATGAGCATTTTTAGAGGTTTATAAAAATTAAAATGAATTTCTAAAATTTATAAAAGAAATCGAGTGAATATGGACTGTTAGATCACCAAGTGTCATGATCTAACCATGCCACTTACCCATAAATATGACCTTACACATGTGGGAAGGCCACATGTGCACAAAAGTCATCCTTCACCTCCCTTTCTTCCCAAAAAAAATGTGGCCACCATTAAAGGAAGCTTTTTACCATTTTTTTCTTTGTCCTACACCAATTCTCCACCAAATTTTGCAAACTTTATATGGGAATTTACCTTTATGGTCCATAGAACACTATCCAAGTGAGAGAGTCTAAAAATAAGCTCTCAAATGGAAGATATAAGTATTGAGTGAATAGTGACTTTTTGGAGTGTAAGTGCTTATTTCTTAATTTTTATTTTTGGTTTATGTAGCCTTAATAATTCTAAGAGAAACCATGTTTAGAGATTTTAATTTGGAGCTTTGTAGGATTTTATATGGATTT
>CANXYI010086394.1:0-15771 GCA_948208565.1 Hura crepitans
ATTATATTCTTCTAAAACCCTACCTTTTGTCATGTTGCTTGAAGCATGAATCAAGGTAAAATCTGAGGCCTTTTATTATCATTGTTTTAATCTTATTTTCTCTATTTTATTATGAACTAATGATCTCCTATGATTAATTAACATGTGAGGTGATTTTATGCAATCCCCATGCTATTATAAAAGTAGGTTAACATTTTAAATCATTTTAATCATGTTTTAATTGTTCATAGAAAAATTGTAATTGCACTTACTTTCTGGAACTGATGACTAAGTCTGCATAGACCTACTTTAATGAGGGTTAAGGTCCATGGGGACTTATTATTTGAAAATTTGTATAAGATGAGGTCCGCCCGAACCAATGTTTGATAATAGTTTTATGTTCATCTCCTATATTCCACTTTAACACTTATTTGATGGTTAATGACATATGTTTCATCTCTATTAACCATTATAACATGTTATTGATATGTGTATGTGAAATATGCCTTTATAATTGAATCTTACACATTTATTCATCATTATGCATGTAAATTATATTTTGGAATTAATGTTAAGTCTGCATGGAATCCTTCTCACGAGGAGTGTAGTTTATATGGACACATGTTTTGAAAGTATATGTTTCATATATAGTCCGTACAAATTTAGTTGTGTTAAAATTGTTTATGTGTTTCTTTTCATGATTAATCATTTCAATCATCATCTCATTTATAACAACTATTCATGTATATTCCATAATTATTCATATGTATATGTGCATCTTTAACATGTATTATTTTCAGCCCGTTTGGTATTATTATTAGGTCCTAACGGACATTTGTTTGTATTACTAATTGCTTTATTTTAGTTGTGTAAGTTTGGTTATTCATACTAGAGATGAGGTCCTCACGGACCTATTCGAGTGGCATATGAAGTCTGCACGGACCAACTTCGGAGGCATATATAGTTTGCACAGACTAACTGACATATAGACTGGACCAATTTTATGTTATGTTTATTTATTTGGTTTTGTACATTTTAATTATTTCTTTTGCTTATTTTTGGGTCATAATAGGAAATTTAATAACTTGTTTTATACATAAAGAGCCTAACCTCAAATCAAAGATTTTTACATAATTGATTGGTGTTTTCCTAACAAAATGGTTTTAGATTTTCATACTAAAAGTCACATAAAAGTGTATTTTAACAAAGACCAATCTCTTAGAGATGGGAGTTACGCAACTATCACCAATTTCAATAGAATTACGGGTAATTGTCAAGTTAAATAATAATTAATGAATGATATGATTTCTGGATGTCCATTTTATATTTATGCTTTATTATATATTTTAATCGATCACAACTTATTTTCTTTAGATGAAAAGGTGACATATATGATTTTTAAATATAATGCTTACCTATGTGATACAAGATTGATAAACATAAGAATATAAAGGTAGGTATGTTGTTGGCGAATAAATAATATCTGATTTCAAACCTTTGCTAGGCAAAAGATTAGTGGTCCTAGTGTAGAGCCAGGTGGCGACTCCAAACACAAACCACCTCATCCTCAATATATAAAATCTATAGTGGCGACTCCATTAGGGACTGAGAATTGAATCTGAATGTGCCAAAATAATGTACCTTTTAATGTTCTAATTTTTATCAATCCTATGCATTTCATTTTATATTAAAATTATGTCCCTTTTACCCTATATGGTGTTACAAACCATGAACCTATTTTTCATTCAAGAATGGGGAATTGCTAGCATATCCATCACTCGTAAGCCTCGTACCTTCGGGTATATCAAATGGTGAACTAACCCATTGCTATTACCCTTGATTAGGAAGACCCGTTAAGAGGGACCTTACTTGTGGGAGCCATAAGACTTTTCATACCAAACCATCAAACCTATATAATTAAGCTTAACAACTTCCTCTTGGTTGCATGACCCTAATAGTTTGCGATATCATTATGATTGTGTTGTGGGCCTATTACATTTAATCTTGTTTAAAGTGGAGCTGAACTCATTATGCCTTTTATTTAGAATGCATCTTAGCTAATTTCACTCTAAACAAGACTTAAATGTTATAGGCCGTTATTCTTACATACACTTTAAATATGAGAGGTCATTGGGCCTAATTAGGCCCATAATCGAACCTACGCATCCTTTGTTGATGCTTAGGTAAACCTACCTAGGAAGAATTGCTAAGACCACGTGTGTAGGAGTAATAAGGTTGGAAGGCTTATTGCTTATGTTGTACACCTAACATGTATCCTTGTTATGTTTATGAACACATGCATAACATTGTATCTACTCTATGACATAAACTTCATTTTTTATGAACACTGTAGCATACTTATCATACATATCTCATTCATAACATACACTCTTTGTATTCCATGCATACATCCATGTAACAACTTAGTACACATGCATTGTAAACCCACTTCATCTAGATTTAAGTACACCTTACATTAGCTCATGTCACGCTAATCACATTAATCATGTCGTATCATAGGTTACTTGATCATACACTTTTATACTTATAGTCATCACCTTATTAGAATCTTATAACCTCATTCATGCCTTAACTATCCATATATGTATACCAAATGTGACATCTTTACTCAATTTGATCATTAGGCCCGAATGAGGGATACACACAGAAACGCATTATCCAAACTCTTATAAAATCTTAACTTATTAAAACATGATTTTAAACCTTGTTAATAAAACAAGTCTTTCATAAAAATATAGGTTAACAAAAACTTTTCAAAATCTAGGTTTGAATCACAATTGGGAATTTTTGTGTCAAAAATTTAGCAGCATAATGGTTGTACTGGGACACTATCCAAAATGTGAATCATAACCTGCATAGTAAAACACATTTCTATAAACATTTTCAACTTATTTTACAACTCTTGTGATCCTCTTGATCACTCCAATCAATCAACATCTTAGCAACACAAACCATGCATCAGGAATAATGTCATATAAGCAAAACAGTTAAAAAACTGACTTTAAATAAAGTTATAGATATTTAAAAACCATAATTTACATTTACATATAACTTAGGCCCACTTTTCCCAAAATTACATCATATGAGCGCTTTACAATTATACATCACATAATTTAGATATATGTACCAAAAATATACCAAGAGAACTGCCTTCTTTTGATAATCTTGATAATTCGAGGCTTTAGCTCAAATTGTCTCCTTACCTACACATCACAAAGATAGACAATGTGCTAAGTAATATCTTAGTGGTGTAATCAAAATAACTTGTGCAATTATGCCATATAACATTATACATTAATATGTGAAATATAAATATCCAGATTATTACATGATATACAACTTTAGACATAACATGCATATATGTTATAACATGGCATAAAACATAGACAATATGTATCATAAGGTTATGCATCACTCATAATGTCATACATATTGAAAACCATATTCAATCTTTATTATTGTCCATTTTCAGACCATACTTAAAGAAACACGTATACTATGGATAACGAAGTATCAGTAGACCACTTAGGCCTCAAAACCACATAGGCTCCACACGCATTAGACTGAAGGTCTGTAAATAGATCCAAAGATCAAATGCATTAGACCTAAAGGTTACAAATCATCATAAGACCTAGAGGTCAAACATAGGATAGGACAATACGACCTCTATGAACCCATAAGTCCATTTATCAATATAGGTCTGAAGACAAGAATAATCCCATACATTAGCCATTTCATGCATTATATGGAACACACACACATATATACGTGCATATAGGCCATTTGGCTAAGCCATCACACATGCATAAACTTGCATTCTTTCACATCACAAATAGCATCACAATTCCTCATACTCATTAACATTCACGTGATCATGCACTATCCATAACATACCTAATATCAACTATATACATACGTATGCATACCATAAGGCTATTTGACCATCAAGCCTCCAAGCACTCATATGCCTCATTCAATCATGTTGTACGTATCATCTCATGTCCATTCAATCACATACATCAATTCATGGGCATACAACATCATATCACACATATAAGTAACAAACATACTTACATATGCATTTACCACACCACATCATATCATCATGCATAATCACATCAGTCCAACATCATTAAATGCCTCAATGCACTTATCTAACATCATTAAACATGAATTACTAGCACTAGTCATCATCATTACTCATTTAGACATAAACATACACATTTACATAATATACACATATTAGGGCATAGTCAAATTAATGCAATTTATTTCAATTACGCTTACTTTTGGTGTCAAAATGCACCCACGAGGACTATCTAAGCCTTCTTCTTGCCTTTACTTTGAGTTTTGTCGGGTTCCTCAACTATCCATAATAGACTCGATACATAAAAATTCTTATAAAATAAACCGGACACTAAAATGAAAAGTTGACAACACAAACATGCTCATAGGCACCTAGGGAACATGAAAAAAAATATCAAACTTTAAAAAAACTTACTCGAGAAAAGTCGAGTTACAATTCATTGAAGCTTGAAATTGAGGAATTCCTTCGATTTTTTATGAATTTTAAGGTAAAAATGAGGCGTAGAGGTTGTGGAGGTTCGAAGTTAGGGCTCGAACATGTGAAAAAAGGCTAAAATCAGTGTGGAAGGAAGCAAAAATGGCTTTCTTCCCCTTTCTTGTTGCATTAGTTGAAATGGGTAGAAGAGGAAGACACTATTCCTCATTTTACCCATTTTATACCTTTTTTTTTCTTTTAATTACCTCAAATTTAAAAAGCCTTTAAAATTCAATAATTCAAACCTCAATAACCTTTAGAAACCTGTGCTTGAGAATAACGAAAAATCGAATAAAAATATAACTTTTCACTAAACCCACTTTTTGTAAAAATACTTTTCGATCTCCAAAAATTCAAATTCCAACACTAAAGGACTATTTGTAATATTTGAGTATTAGGTTGTATAAATTTTCAAATTTTTTAAGCAACTTTTAAATATTTTACAATTTAGCTAAAATTAGGTCATTATTCACATGACATTGCCGTAAAACTTAACTATCATTTTCATCTAAATAACTTTGTTTTGACTTCAAATTTCACCTAAAATTATGTTATGATTAATACTTTCATTCAGTAAGATTAGTGTGACCTGACCTTGAGAAATACTATTCACGGCCTAGTAAGTACTATTCATAATATTAGGATTTTTTAGGCATTACACCATGCATCCACACATATGCATACATAATATCATATTACATAAAATATCACACGTAGTAGATTAGGCATGAACACATCATCCTAGATTCTTTTACTTTCATGCACCACATGCATATCATTATAAATTCCATATTCATGTATCATGACTAATCCTTTGTTCTGTAGCCACCATTGATCCATCTTCAAATTGACCTACCAAGATGAGCAATTATGTTAGGAGATGAAGTAGTGACAAAACGCATGTTGATCGAGATCCTTTAAGATATGGAGAACATAATGATGGTTGCCATGACCAATGCACTATCAAATATGTATGCTCACGAAGATAAGGGTCAACATTCCATTGGTAACAATAGTAGGAAAGAAATGGATATTGAAGAGGATGACCAGGTTTCTAACGAAGTGATACCACAAGTTAAGCCTAATTATGATAAGAAGGATCATATCAAAGAGCTCAATAAAAAATTAGGAGCCATGAGTCATTTAGTGACTGGGGGCAAAGACATTGACTTAGAAGACATTAGCCTAAAGCCTTATCATATCATTCTTTACAAGTTTAAAATGCCAAATTTAAGCAAGTTTGATGGTACTTCTGACCCTAGGGCTCATTTAAAGTTATATGCAGTAGCTATGAGATCAACCCATCTATTAGAAGCATCAATAATACACCTATTTAGCATGTCCCTAATTGGGTAAGCCTTAGATTGGTACCATAGCTTAGAAAAGAAAGTGAAAATAAATTGGGAAAATCTAGCCCGTGCATTTAACAAGTAATACTCGAACAATGCAACTATCAAGGTGACCCTCAAAGATTTAGAATTGGTACACCAAAAACCTAATGAATCCTTTTCTAAATACTTAAAATGATAAAGGACTAAAGTGTTGAAGATGAGAAATAAGCTCGATGATATTCACTAGGTAAAGATGTTCATCCAAAATACTAATAGTTGCATGAATGTTGGGCTTTCTGCTAAAGGCATTTCCACGTGGTAGCAACTCAAAGACATAGCCGTTGACCTTCAACTAGCATTTTAGAATAAAAGATTCAAGAATAATGAGGAAACCACATGCCAAAACATTGGTAATTATTCTGGCCAAGTCACAAAGATCAACATGGTTAGATCTTGCCATTTTTCCAAAGTAAGCAAACCTTTATCCTGGTGCTTGAACAAACTCATAAAAGAAGGGAAACTTCAACCATTGACACCTAAGCTTCAGATTGATCCTTATCTACCTAACCATAAATTTGACCTATATTGTGCTTATCATCAAGTAACAGGCTATCTAAGTGCACCACTCTTTATCATGCTATTCAAGATCTCATTTATTCTAAACAAATGTCTGATTTAGAAGACTAAAGGTGCACCAATTGATTTTTTTAGTTTTTATAGTCTTTTTAATAACTTTTCCTTTAATAAAACAATAAATTTACTTTCAAATGTTTAAGTATATTTAAACTTTAATGTAAAAAGAAGAAAAATCCTAGTGATCACATTTTGAAAAGCAGATTAACTTCAATTTAAGTTTTCTCCTGAAAGATAGATTAATGATTAATAGGCATTACTAGGAATCATGTATAACATTAGGCATTATTATGAGTCATGCACAATGTTTAGCATTACTAGGAGTCATAAAACGTATCCAATACACATAGCTTACACCATCGATGCTTCATACATAGGCCCTTATCCATGCATAAACCAAACATACATGGTATTAACTTTAAATGTGGCACCCTCCGCCCGATTAGTACACTGGACTTGAATAGAAGATGCGCTCATGCAAAATGATATCCAGTTTTGTTACCCAAAAATGCTTAAAATTTAAAACTTTTATTTTAGAAAACATTCTTTGACTCAAAGATGTATAAAAACATCAATAACCCTTTGGCTTGCACTTCGAGGCAAACATTGGGGTCATCATGTCGAAAATCCAGTAGTATAATGGCCGTACCAGGACACTTTCTCAAATTTTTACCTACTAAAAAACACTTCTATATCATCAAACAACTCATCTCCAACTCCAATGGGTCCTCTTGACCCTCCAATCACAACATAAATCACAATGAGCCTCAAGCTTTTCACAATCAATATTCTCACATGCAAACTCATCAATCAGCACACAAACATGTGAGAAGCAGAAAAGCAACATCAATAGTTATATTTTGAGTATAAAAACTCACTGCAAAACATAGATTAGACCCAATCCCTCTAAGGTCATAAGAGCACACTAACTAGTAAGCTATTACATTTACATCACTATTACTATTACAAAATGTCCAAAAATACCCATGCATGGGTTATCTTTGTGTCTCCTATTATACAGAAGCTTTGGCTCTAATCTGCTACCCTGCTACCTATGCATCGGAAACAAGCAATGCGTTAAGCTTTTGCTTAGTGGTGTAATCACTTTAACTTATAAAAAGGTTAGTATAGCATGCACATATTTCCAACATATGTCATTTTTAGTTTTAATCACAAACATGCATTTTTGGTGATTTATTTGCAAATATGCATTTTTCAAGTAATAGACATGCCTTTAGATATCATACATGCCAAATATCCCATAAACCTCATATAACAATCATTAATAGGTTAATATGCACAACATATATCATAGCACCATCTTAATGACATGTAAGCCACCGTACCATAAATATGCATTGCAAGGAATAATGTCATGTGTTTTTTGGGTCATAAAGCCTTTATTCACTTAAAGACTTATTTTCACATACATAACTATCTATGTTAGTATCTTGGTGTATTATATCATGTATAGACTTAGGTGCTATTTATTTCATCATGATGTTGCATCTCTCAAAATACTAATACTTATGAGTTTAATTTCCCATAATGCCTATTTTCATGCAATTACACCATACACATACCAAAGGGCATTCAGCCCTCAATAATCACATCCACACGTTTCTTTTATCACATTTAACTATTACATTAGGCCTAATTGCATTAATTACACTTTTTGGTATTTATTACCATCTATACGACAATTAACAACATAAGGCTTTTTATGCCTTATTTCATCATATTCATGATTTATGCTTATATACTCACATTAACAACTCACATTTCAAACATACATCATTTAATTAATTATATTTTTCCATCCATAGCATTTATTAGGCATTATTTTATTTATTAGCATTTATTACCAATATGTATATAAATGAACATAATTATATACATACGATTTATTTCAATTTAATGTGATTACACATACCAATTAAGGTCGTACGGGACACCCAAAGTTGGCTTAGGCCTTCTCCTTACCTCAGAAGGCTTGAATCGACATTTCGCCTATGAATTCAAAAGGGTATGAAATTTAAAAATTAATATAAAATAATATATAAGTTGAAAAAATATTTTGAGCCTAGATATGAGTTCTACAATACCTTAGGAACCCTTGAAAAATAAAATTAATAAAAAATAAATACTCGAGTGTCGGGAGGTTATTATTCACCTCGGGAAACTTTTCAATTTTTCTCCCAAGTTCCTGACGATTTTGGTCTCTATGGATTTATCTTAGGACACTCTTCGATTTGAGTATAATTTTTAGAGGTGGGCTTGTGTGTGGAAGGAAGACGAAATCAAAGAATGGAGAGGGAGAGGGAGGCCAAAGTTTTAGCTTGGTGGTAGAGTGTGTGTGTGTATGGTGTGAATGGAAGGAAATAAATTCTTTCCCTTTATATACTTTTTTCATATTTAATTTTTTCTTCTTTCAAAAATTCATTTTAACTAATAAGAGTGTCAGTTTTCCCCTATTTATGTCCCTAAAATTCAATTAATTCAAGTCCTAAAGTCTCTCAAAATATTGAGCCCAAATTATGACAAGAACCAAAAAAATTAATTCATTTTATTTCTTAAAAATTAGGTAAAAATAGTTCTCGAACTCGAAAAATTCCAATTCCAAGGCCATTGGACTTTTTGGAATATTTGAGTATCATGTTGTAACATTTTTAGATTATTTTGAGCAACTTTTTATTTATTTTACAGTTCAATTTTGCCTTCTGCACTATTCATAAGACACTGCCGTAAAATCTTAGCATTTTTAACCATCCGAATGACTTCGGATTGGCTTCAAACTTTGCCCAAAATTCTCTCGTAATTAATATTCCCTGTCTGTACACTTAGTGCAACTTAGGTTTCAGGAAGCATTATTCATCCTAGGAAGTATTATTCACGAGAATTGGGATTTTTGGGTCGTTACACTAAAGGTTTTCATGAGTTGTACACTCATAAATATACGCTTAGAATTATGACATATATTAAGCATCATATATTACACTATCCCATGACTTCACACTTTTATGCATACTACTTAGGCTTAAGCATGCATCATTCATCCATGCCTTTACAAGACACATATACACTGGCTTCATGCATTACCATACACCTTGTATCACCTTACCAAGAATAGGAGTAACATGCAAACCTTATCCATAGTCATATACATTTGTATCATAGAAGTTACCATGCATACATTTAGCAGGCTATACTTAGGCATTACTATACATCATTCATCATGTAAACTTCATTCGCCATGTATCATCTTACTTAGTATAGGTATAACATGCATGAAATCTCATCCATGTCTACATACACTTGTATTGTCACATTACCTAAGCTCATCATGCATACATATAATAGAGTCATCACTAAACTTTCAATTTTGCACCTACTATTCATACATAATTAAGATTATCCATCAATTAAATGCTTGAAATATACATCATAAGCCATATAGACTACTAGGATTATGTGTTATAAATCCTTCCTCACTCATACCTTAGCATGCATCATACATCATTCATGCATACCCATGCATCATAATGCATGAACCATGCATTATAACATACATTTATAGGAATAGACATCATATATCATGTTAGCTATTTGCCTATCCTTTGCTCAACCTCTTCAAAGGAAAAGACTTAGCCTCTTTTCTCTTCCAATGTTTTCCACCACTAAAATGACACTTAGACTTGATACCAAAGGTGAGAATCAGGTTGTGACAAAAGGCATGATGAACAAGGCAGTGGCAACATTAGAACTAAGTATAATAATGTTCATAGAAGAAAAGATTCAAGAGAATTTTGGGCTAATAGCCTAGCATTGAGGTGCTCAGAGGAACCCAATAGACATCGACATAACTAAGGGGGGCAAACAATAATCAAGGAACTGAGCCAAGAAAGATTCCCTATAAATTTGTATATTTAAACAAGCCATTATCAACAATGCTCAAGGAATTGAATGAAAGAAACCTACCTCAACCATGAATACTCGAGTGTTAATTTATACCACTTCCACCTAACCATCACTGTGATATATACTGTGCTTATCACCAAAGGACTGGCCACCTGATCGATAACTACAAAGCCCTCTATTGAGCTATCTAAGACCGTATAGACCATGGTATAATACCTAATCTTAAAGATCACCCATTACTAAACCTCATTACCATTCCTAAATTCTCTAAAGAGCAAGGTTCTCTTTTCCTGACTTTTAATTTGCCACCTCATAGGCCAAATAATGACCAACTGTAGGATTGTCCCAATTAATAATATGGAAGAATTCAATAAGGATAAGATAAAAAGTCTTTATTTTTTACCTAATTATTTCTTTTCTTATGTTAGAATAATTAAAGTTTAAAAAAGCATTATTTTAACTCTACATGAGCATTATTGTTCACCTCATTCATTGCATAGTATGAAACTCTTAAAAGTAAGGAGAGAGATTAACAAAAGAAACAAAAAAATAAAAGAAAAAAGAAAAAAAGAGAAAAGAAGAATAAACATAATCAGCTTAATCCATTATCAATTGATGACTTTTAAAAGAATGGCCCACCAATATTGCATGCAATTCTGAAGCTCAAGACTTGGTCTTTCCTTGTAAGGCATAAGAAATATCCCTAAATACGAGATGATAGATAAAAAGAAATAAAAAAATAATAAAATTGAGGGTAATTAAACCCAAATGAATGCTTTTCTTCAATCTTAAGAGAAGTCTAAGTTCACTAGGCTTCAGACATTAAAACACCAAAATCATTGTTCTTTCTTTTTTTAAAAAAAGTTTTGTGTAATCCAATCATTTTCTTCAAAGCCTAAAAGCTCGTGGCAACCATTTTAAACAAATGAACATTTCTTATTTTAGTTCTTGCTCGTGTAAAAATCCAAAGGTTAGCAGGCTCTAAATGTCAATACTTTAAAGCCTACAAGAACAAAAAGAGTTATCTTAAGCCTTGAATTGAGCATTCTTAATTTTTTCAAAAATGGTTGCCTTCACAAAAATAATTCCCACTAGACCGATCAACTGAAAGCATGAGCCTAGGCAAAAGTTAGGAAAACTTAAGAGAAAATATTTAGCTAGAAAATCTTTAGAATAGGTAATAACAAGGATATCATCAATACAATACTTAAAAAGGTCAAAAGGATGACATTCAACTCACAGTTAAGGCACTAAGACTTAAGATATTAAGGGGCATAAAGCTAGCACCCATAAAAGTTAGCTATTAATCTAAAAAGCTCTATCAGCCTCCCATGATGTCAGCTTTAAGCCATATCACTCCAGCTTCACAATTTGCAGAATTCCATAATCTTTAAAACATATCTAGCCATTCTTGAGGATACAAGTTTAGATCTAATCAATCAGAGACAACACAATAAACTTTAAGCCATGTCAAAATTGCAAGTTCAGATCCCACATAATAAGTTTCAAGCATGAAAATATGGATAAGCTGAATTCAAAAAAAAAAAAAAGAAAAAAAGAAGAAAATAAAGAAGATCACTAGGTTGAAAACTCATCAAGGGTAGCCTAGGTAAAAATTAAAGCATACCTCGCTAGATCGAAAACCTACAAAGGATAATCTAGGCAAAAGTTATTGGTTAAAAGAAAATATTTAGTTGAAAAATCATATGACCAACTAATAATAAGGGTACCATTTTATGCAATCACATACATTTTCTATGATCTATCATTTGGTTAACTTAAATCACTCATTTGTCAGCCACATCACTTAATTGCTCTCTTCAGTGGATAAACATTTTGCCTAAGTTCTTAGTCTCTTTCACCTCCATTTCTTTCCTTAGCCTACTCATCACCCCAACTCAAATGACTTCTTTACATCTTCACCCTCATGACACCTTTCTTTATTCTTCATGTCACTTTAACCTAATTTAATTTTCCACACGTTCACTTTCACTTGAGTCTTTTTTATGATGAACCTAAGAAGAGGGCAATCTCAATAAGAAAACCTTGTATGCATTCACATGCATTTAGAAAAGTTAAACTCCTACACTACTATTTGTATATTCATTTATCTAGGAAAAGATATATTCGTCATTCATCATTTATCTAGGAAAAGATATATTCATCTACCTAATCATGCACAACCATCATTCATTTGCCTAAAAAATTAGATTCATCATTCATTTAAAAGGAAACAAGCACATGCATTTATCTAAAACACACAAAGTCATATTCATTCATTAGGTGGTCAAATGTGTACCTCACCATATTCCTTCATTTAGAATAAGTTAGAACCAACACACATATCATTCATTCACCAATATCACTAAATTCATGCAAATATCTTTTCCTTTACCCACATCCATTCAATAGGCATACAGTTGGTTGATATGCATCAGTTTATTCATAAAGTACATATTCATATCTAATAACTCAATCAGTATATTCATTCATTAGAGTCAGCTTATTTCACAATAGATACTTGTATACATACAACTAATCATTCATAAACTTGCATTTATTAAGTAGCAAAATAGATACCTCATTTGTTAGTGATCATTCACTTATTGGCTCATTTACAAAATAAACATGTATTCAGACATTAGTTATATAGCTCACACAGCTCAAATACACAAAGGACATGTAACATACATGTAAACATCTAGGATAGAGATACATTCATTATTCATTCATCTAGAAAAGTATTAGTTATAAGCATACTTATTAGATAGTCAAACATGTAGTGTAGCACATCCATGTCAGCTCATGTATTAGCTCTTTGCTCACACATGCACATCTCTTTCAAGCATTAGTTACATAGTTCATACATATAAAATGCATATTTACAAGTAGAACAAAATTAGGTACACATACACATTATCACATTCACATAGAGAAATTAAGTAATAAATAACTATATACATTTATCACTTCCATTTAATACATTCATTAAATTGTGCATTACACATGTATTTAGATATATTTAAGCCCTTAATTCATCTGTTAGTCATATACTTTCATCACACATTCTATATAAATAGCCACACATAACACATATACACGTGATGTCACACATATACATGTACGATATTATATCTTTAACATTAGATACAGTTTGGACCATTTTTAGACCCATCACTAGATTTGGTTTGGTCCATATTGTTAGACTATTTTTTGAACTCATCACTAAATTCAGTTCAGTTTACACATATTCTATTTTTTGGACTCATCACCATATTTGGTTCTGTCTATATTGTCATACCATTTTTTAGACTTATCACTAGATTCAATTCAATCTACATTGTCAAACTATTTTTTGAGCTCATTACCAAATTCGGTCTAATCAATATTGTCAAACTACTTTCGGACTCATCACTAGATTTGATTTGATCCATAAACCTTTCATTTTTTGGACTCATTAATAGATTCGATTTGATCCATATTGTCACACCATTTTTTTAACTTATCTCCAAATTCAGTTCAGTCCATATTGTCACACTATTTTTCGGACTCGTCAATAGATTTGGTTTGGTCCATATTGTCAGACTATTTTTCAGACTCATTAATAGATTTAGTTCAGTCCACACATTGTAACTCTAAAAAAATTTCGATGTTATGAATAATACTTGTCAGGATGTGAATAGTAATTCTCGAGGCCGGGAACACTAATTCTATAGAATGGAAATACTAATTATAACATAATTTTATGCAAACCTTGAAATCAATTGGAAGTCATTTGGGTGGTTAAAAATGCTAAGAAAGTTTTTACAGCAATGTCTTGAAAATAGTGATAAAGGCAAAGCTGAACCGTAAATTATTTTTAAAGTTGCTTAGAAAATTTCAAAACTTATACAACCTGATACTTAAAAATTCTAATGAGTCTAATGGCACTATAATTGGAATTTTTAGATATCAAAATGTAATTTTTCAAAAATTGGGTAACATTAAAAGTAGCAAATTTAATCGATTTTCCTCATTTTTTGAGTTTCGACTTTTAGAGAAGTGTGGGAAAAAATAAAAGTGAATTTATTAAATAAAGTTGGCAATTTATTGAGGTTAGAAGAGGAAGGAAAATTGGGGAAAAAGGAGGGAAAAATATGTTAAAAATATTTAATTTTTGGAAAGTATATATATGGTTAAAAATCACAAAAAAAAGTTAACATTTTTTCTTTTCCTCTCTTTTCAAGATGTCGACGACTTCTTCTATCAAACTCTACCATTTTTCTTCTCTTCTTCCTCTATTAGAGCTCTTTCTTGCCCACTCAATCACATTTATGGAGTTTCCACACCTTTAAACACCACTAAGAACTGAAATCTTTGAAGGAGAATTTTGACTCCCGTGAATAATGACCAATATTAGTTCAGATAAGTTTTTTTGACTTTTGATATTTTTTCTAAGTTCTAGGAATGCCCAAGAGAGTTTCTATGGTTTTAGATAATTTGGTGCAATGGTTGATTTATTATGAATTTTTAAAGATTTATCGATTTTATGTTAGGCAATTCCAACCAAAATCAAGATAAGGGAAAATTAAAGGTGTAGATAGGCCTCTAGGTTCCATTTCAACCTCCTCAATATGTGTAGTCGAAATAAAATGTGCATTGTTAGCTTATGAACATAAATTTCCCTAATGAACATAATATGCAATAAATGGTCATAAACATGTAATGCTATGAAAGTGATGTATTTAATGGATTATATGGCCTCTATAATGTGTATTAATAAGTTATAGATGATGAAAATTGATTAGGATTAAGTGGATGTACATATTATGCTTGATGTGTCTTAAAATGCCTAATATGGAGTAAAAGAGATTTAAATTGCTTAATAGAGCATTTAAGCCTAATTAAACATAAAATGGTGTTAGTCCATGTTTTTGATAAATATGAGAGTTAGTGAAAGTGTGAGAACACATTTAGAATGAAGGAGTAATATGTGCTTAAGTAGGCTATATGCACATAATATGGAAAATGACATTATTTATGCCTATATGGATTTTTCTCATGTTATTATGCATGTTTAGTGTGCTTAGCAATATGTCCAAGGTTTATGTGCTAATTATGACCATTTTTAGTATGTTGGTTGAATGGTCAAAGTGCAAATATGGGTGTGTATGCCATTTAGATACTAGTTGACAATGTATAAAGCTAAGTAATGAATAAAAATATGAATGGTGTAGTTGGAAATAATGTAAAGAAATGAAATGCCATGCACATGTAGAGGTAATTATGCTCATAGTGTATAAGTAATAGGAAATTTGGGTTGAATGGAAACATTGGCCATGATACACA
>CANXYI010086443.1:0-19763 GCA_948208565.1 Hura crepitans
ATTATGGTGTTTATCGCAAATGTATGTTGCATTTTCCTCTATTAGCAGACTAGATGATCATAGGTAATACATTGGAAATTCTTATGAATGGCCTTATATTTATGCATGAAAATGTGTGAATGCCTAAAATGGAATATTTGCAAGGATTATTTCGATTACACCGCTAAGCATCTCGCTTAGCACATCGTTTCTTATGATGTGTAGTTAGGAAGCAGTGAGAAGATTTTGGTAAAGGCTAAGCCTCAGGACATCCGTACCAGTAAGAAAAGCTTTTGTTTCTAGTAATTTTGATATGATGTAATCAAAACTGTGAAATGTATAAGATAGTGGTACACTCTTACTACGAATGGTTTTAGTCTTGGGCCCAATGTATTTTGAAATTATGTTTTGTTTCCGCTGCAAAAGTTGTAAAAACGTATTTCAAATACTTTTATGATTGCATGAATTGCATGTTTGATTGATGTCTCTTCCTGAGGTCGAGATCGTGTGCGATTATGTGGATGATGAGATTGGAGTGATCAGGAGGATCACGGATATAGGAATTTGTATGTTGATGATATAGAAGTGTTATTTTTGTTCACAAGTTATTATTCAAAATTTTGCGATAGTGCCAGTACAGCCGTTATGCTGCCGAAATTTAGCACAAGGATACTCAAAAATGGATAGTAACTCGGTTTTGAAAAAAAAAATTTGATTTGCAAACCTGCATTTTTATAACTTTTTTATCTTAACTATAATGTTTTTAAAAGAAGAATGATTTTGCCTCATATTGGATAACTCGAATAACGCATTAGTGTGCGCATCGCTTATTCTGGTCCAGTGATCGGATCGGGTAAGGGGTGTCACAAAATATCTATTAAAAAATTTGTTGAATTAGAATTTCATCTCAATTTGAATAAAAATACTCTTAAATTATCCAAATTTGTATGTGTATATACACACACCCATTTAACACACTAAAAACTAACTAATTTTATAATACATTAAATCTATTTTCATATAAAAAAATATTTCAATCAACTAAGTATATTATATTTATATTATTTATATCAATAAATGTTGTAAATATACAATATTTTACTAAAATGAAATAAATTTAATACATAATTTAAGAATAAAATATTATTTTTATAAATTAATAATTTAATTTTCTAAAATGAGTTGGATAGTGAGAATTTAGTTATTAATATAAGAACTAAATCAAAATTTAATATGAGTAATAAAATTAAATTTTCAATTTATTTCAAACATGATTAATAATTATCAATATCCATCTTATAAAGGTTATTGCAAATCAGGTACCTGTAAATATGCAATCTGTGCCTAGAACTAAATCAAAATCCAATACGAATAATAAAATTAATATCAAAATTATTTCAACCCGATTAATAATTATCAATACCCATCTTTAAGGTCATTGCAAATTAGATACTTAGAAATACTCGACTCATGCCATCCTATTTGATAAAAAAATAATTAAAAATTCATACATATTCTTACTGTATTATTTTAGAATTCAATATAATTAAATAAAAAGGTAAAATTAAATTTTATCAAATATACACAAACATATTCATAAATATTGAGTAATATTGTAGGGGCAAATTAGAGAAATTAAATATAAAGACAAATTTTAATGCTTTAAATGAAATAATAATCTAATTGATGAATTAAAATAGCAATAATTATAAGTTAGTTTCAAACATATTGAAGTGTTAACAATTCAAATCTTAATATATATTTCTTAATAATTAAGCCCTCTAACATTTAATATTTTAACAATCGACATTTCTGTTAGATTTTCTATTATTTTTAAAGAAAATTCAGATTATTAACTACAACCAAAATATATTTATCAGTATTTTTTGTCACGAATACTTTAATTATTTAAAAAATCACCTATTTTTATTTATAATAACTAAAATTAATCTTGTACTTAATTAATTTCTCATGGAATATAGAATTTTTTATATTTTAATACATTAAAATTAATTTTTTATTTTATTTTTTTATCATTCACTCAGCCACTTGATTAGAAGGCGAATTTTGATAAAAAAATTTATTTAATCCGATACTCAAATCTAACTTTGATAAGATTTAATAGTAATAATAATAATAATAATTTTAAAAAATTAATTTATAAAAAATAAAGTGAAATTATATAATTATTTTTAACTATTTGATTTTTTTTTGAATTTTGAAAGAATATATTATCATTATTATTTTTTAAATAAAAAATAAAAATTATAAATCTTACCTATTAAAATTAATATTATAAAAAAAATTGATATGTACGAAAAATATAAATTATTTAAAATTATATTTGTCTATTAAGCAAAAATCAGTAATTGTTCTAATAATTTTTGTTTTAATAATAATAAATAGCTATAAATATTTTAACCTTTACTAAAGAGTTATATTTTCATTATTTAAAAGGAAATTTAACCATGGTCAAAATTATTAAAAAATGAAACGTTAAAAACTTAATTACAATGAAAATATTTTAATATTTAAATTATTAACACGCTAATATATTGGAGTCAATTTATGATTATATCAATTAAAATATGATCAACTATAAATTATGAATTAAAATAGAAAAATACATTTTGCAAAATGCGTGAGAAATTACATATGAAAGTGACTTTGATTTGGATTGTGCAGGGAAAAGGCCAGTAAAATGTTTACGGAGACACTTGTGGGGCACGGTCCTCCTGGAGACCGGGAGGGACCATGCGGTTGCAATCTGTGAAAATAGGTAATTTTACAGTTTTTATAATAAAAGTTTACTGCTTTTCATTTATTTGAATCTATTTTTAAATTGTATTCTTAATGAAAATATATTTTTTAAATAATTTTATTTTTTATCTTCATTCTACCTCAATAATATTATAAAAATTTCACATGTAATAAAATTTTATATATTCTCAAAACTATATTTACTTTATAATAATTATAAACAAACATAATTAGCTTAATATTTGAAACTATATTTATGATTTTAAATTAATAAATATAAAAATAACGGTAAGTTGTGTATTTTCAAATACCCGATCAGTTACGACTCTAATAAGGTGCATGCAGATAGTAATTTTATTATCCGCATTAGGTTCGAGTGTTAACTACTAAAAATTACAATCCGAATCCGTTTATATAATTAACTAAATTATAAATTTTTTAAATATTACACAAATTTTGTATTATTTATTAAAAAATTATATAATTTGCATAAAATTAATACTCGAATAGTACTTATTAGAATTGAAAAAAATTAAGTTTAGCTGAAAAAATATAAATTATATAATATTTTCATAAATAATATTAATTTTATATAATATTTGAAAAAATATTTTCTAAAAATTAATTATTAAATTATATAAATGATTTTGGATAACAATATCTAGTGATTAGTATCTGAATCTAATACTGTTAATAAAATGAATATTAAGTATGACTTATTAAAGGTATATCAAACTAGATAATTGAAAAATACATATTTTCTTGCTATCCCTAATAAAAAACACCATTAATTGGAGATGAAAATTAATATTTATAAGTGTTTGATCTGCTATGACTTTAATAAAATGTGTTTATTTATTGACTTTATTACTTATATTAGATTTGTATATTAATTTTAGGTATTGCTATTCAAATCTTTTTATATAATAAAATAATTAATTTATAAATAAATAGTTTTTAAAATACTATACAAAATTTATTTAATTTATAATATTCTTATATCATTTTGATACTGCATTGATATAAATAATTTAATATTTTTATTATATATTTACTTTTTTATAGATAAAAATATATTTTAATTTAACTTATTTAGAGTCAAATTCGATTTGTATTACAAAAATTTAATTTAAAATGAACGAAATAATAATATTTATAATTTTTAATAAATTATAATATTAATTAAATATTTGATCAAGTGTTAAAAAATATTTAACTCGCTATTATCCCCAATAAGAAATATTATTATTTAAATTAAAATAAATAATATGATTTCAATCAATAGAATCAATGTAATTATATTTGTTCATAATTATTATAAGATAAAACTCATATTTAAAAATGTATAAAATTTTATTAAATATAAAATTTTTAAAATATAATAAAAGTATAATAGATATTTAAAAATAAGAATCATATAAAAATAAATTAATTAATAACATATCTAATGTGACTCAAAATTTATAAATTTATAAATAAGACCTAAAAAATAATTGAGAATTAAAAAATTAAAAATGAAAAAAAAAAAAAGAAAAGAAAGAGGAAATGGAAGAATTGAAGTTGACGGGATGTGGTCCCCGGGTTAGGCCGGGACCGGAGCCCCACTCCTCTCTTTCCTCCGCATCTCGCCACGTGTTCCACTAACTGCCGCCACCATTTTCTAATGCTTCTATTCACACTCCGTTTTATTTACACTCCGTTTTCACCAATTTTCATTCACTCTCTCTAGAGGAAGGCTTTATGACCGTCTCGGCTCCCGCTATGGACGCGGCGCCGCTGCTCGTCTACAGCGGGACTAAATCCCGTCGGTTTACTTTACCTACGAGCTATTCATCACCGTCTAGGATTACAATTGGGAAACGAATTAACCGGCTTTCCGCCGTCGCTGCCGGGCCCCAACATGCACAGTCCGGTTCCTCGTTGTCGGATAATGTTAATGATTCGTCCAAGTCTCCGTCCTTTAAAACTGTTAACGGAGTTTCATCGAGATCTTCGCCGTTGAAACCAGTCAACGGAGCTTCCACAGTAAGTGTGACTTGGAGTATAAAATTCCCGTTTTGTTTGAGGAGACGATGAAGCAAGAGTTATGAACTTATGTTATTTGATTATTTGGTTATCATTTAGTCGATTTCAATTATCATCGTGGTCGTCGTCGTTTTTGGAGTTATTGATGTCTTGATGTTTGGAATGGGGCAGAGGATGGGACAAGTTTCGCAGGAAATTAAAAGAGTGAGGGCGCAGATGGAAGAAAATGAAGAGTTGGCAATACTTATGAGAGGACTGCGAGGCCAAAATTTGAGAGATGCACAGTTTGCCGATGACAATATTAAGCTTCGCCTGGTTGAGGTATTGTAATTCATCGCTCAATGAGCTATTTTGTATTTAAGTTTCTGGCAGTATCAACAGAAAGTAGCTTGATTTCGTCAGAATTGCCAGTCCGGATATTCTCATGAAACTATTAACTTCTGTACTTGAGCCGTTCGCAAATATGCTGAAGTTTTTCTCAAATGTGCCAGTGACGTTAATTAAGTTAAATTTCCAAGATTTAACATTTTGCTTAATATACTCTGGAGACTTTGGCGTGGATAATCCCTTACTTCTATGTGAATTTTTTTTGGCAGTTATGTTCAAGCAAATCCGATGCTTCTTTAAACTGCTTCAGAAGTGTTGGAAGCAGAATTATATCGTTTTGAAGATTAGCAAAAAATGGTTTTCTATGGAAAAACTATCTTTCTATCATCTCCTGCGTTCCCCTTCTTTACTGATTCCATGCTGTTGGTTGCTAATGTTATGTGTACTTTTGAGCTTTTTAGATGTGTATATGATTTTAGATGCGTATATGATTTCATCTATTTTCTTGTCCTTTTGCAGGTAGATGAGCGCAGTGAGTCTTTACCATTGGTGTATGATCCTGATAGCATTGCAGCTTATTGGGGAAAACAGCCGCGTGCTGTTGCCACAAGAATTGTCCAGTTGCTCTCCGTTGCTGGGGGTTTTCTCTCACGTGTCGTTTGGGATATTTTAAACAAGAAGGTCAAAGAGGTGAATCTCTATTTTCCTGTTTTTGTTTTATCCCCTAACATTTTTGCCTCGTCTTGTGGAATAGCAGCACTTTTTCTGATTCATCTGTTTGTGCATGTATGTGTCAGGCATCTTTACTTTGATAGCTAAACTGCAAATGAATTTTTTTTTTCTTATGCTTTTTTAGATTTGTTACACATTTGGTGAGCATTGCTTGATGTTCATTGTTGGTTCACTACCTAATAATTTTTGTTGCGGGATACCTATTTTTTTTCCTTCTCTTTTCAATACCAGAATTAGTCCTCAGAAAATGCTATTGGGTTTGAATCAGATTCGCATATAAAAGAAAAAAACAAATTAACTTTGCATTTAATTGTTTTTAGAGAGTACAAATGTGAGTCTGAGGGAAACTATATTAGGAAGATTGTTATATATTACTTATGTTTGGCTATGCTTCTTTAAACTAAATACATAGGGTGGTGTGCATAATTGTACCAGGAGCGTGCTCCTTTAGTTTATTTGAATAGCAGTACTTGCATAGAATTCATGAGCGTGCTCCTTTAGTTTGTTTGAATAGCAGTAATTGCATAGAATTCATGCTATCTTTTACTACTCAGGAATCCTGTTCATTTCATAAAAGTGAAAGCATTTGAGTTTTTTCTTGGTGCATGTGTGTGTTATGTGCATCTTTACTTTGATAGCTAAAAAGCATATGAATTTATATTTGGATTTGTTATACGGTTGGTGCCATTTGTCTGAACTATATGAGCTGTGGTTGCACATCCTTAAAATGGGTGCTGTGGTAAAGCATAATTTGATGTCCATTTTTGGTTCGTTACCTAACAATTTTTGTTGTGGAACAACTAATTTAGTATATTTTTTTTCAATACCAGAATTAAGCCTATGAAAATGCTGCTGGGTTTGAATTGGATTCGCATATGAAAGAAAAAACAAACTAACTTTGCATTCAGTTGTTTTTAGAAGAACGAGATGTGAGTCTGAGGGATGTTAACTATGTTAAGAAGCTTGTTGTACATCACTCATATCTTCTTATGCTTCTTCAAACTAAATACATAAGGTGGTGTGCATCATTGTTCCAGGACCATTCTCCTTTAGTTTTTTTGAATAGATAGTAATTGCACAAAACAGTTGCTATCTTTTATCACTCAGGAATCCTGTTTTCTGAATTTCATAAAAGTGAAGCATTTGAGTTTTCTTAAAAGTTGATTTTGTTATCTCTTTTGACAATCGTCAAGATGGCCACCTTCTGTAAAATGAGCACAATCTAGTTTTTCATATTTATTCATATTTGTTTTTGAAATATTAACTGATAATTTACTTCCACTCTTTCTTATTTTTTACTTCCGCTATTTCTTATTTTTCTTCTGCATATTTATATTCAGAATGAAGTTGCTAGAGCCATTGAATTAAGAGAGATCATTACCTCTTTAGGTCCAGCATATGTAAAACTTGGTCAGGCTTTGAGTATACGGCCAGATATACTGTCACCTGTTGCAATGACTGAACTACAAAAGCTTTGTGATAAGGTAAATTCATAGTACATTTTTTTTTCCGGTTCTTGCTTTCAATTGTAATTATTACACATAAACAGAATTGCTTATATGACCTTTCCAAAAGTATAACTATTGAATTGTCAGCAGCACTGTTCAAATGGGGATGCTTGATAAATTATATTGCACCATTCTACCCAAATGACTTTTGCCTTCATTGTATGAAAGTTAAGTCAAGTCCATGTGTTACAGCTGGTGGAAGAAGTAATTTGATTTCTTTCCTTTTATTTAGTTTCCTAAATCTTTCCTTTTTATTTTAGTTTCCTAGACTAGAAAAGGTTTATTTTAGTATTTATATATTTGAGCCTTGATTAGGGGACTTTCTTTATTATTGTAATAATAATCTCTATTTAAAGAGATAAAAGAAGTAAAAATAAAAGAAGCAGAAAATTAAACAGAAACTCTAAGAGATAGGGTTCTCTCTCTAACAAGTCCTAAGGTATAAGCTCCCTTTGATGAGCTTAATTTATCGCCCTAGTGTTCTGATCCACAAATTGGGACCACAACACCATGCCTTAAATTGCAGTGCAAAAAGCCGTGAAGTTATAAAGGAAAAATGTAATTGGGGGGTATCAAGTTTCAGCAGTGTTTGATATTCTAATAGTATGTTTTACGAAGAATATTACTATTTATACACTAAATTCAACGAGGCTCTAAAGACCTTGTATTTTTAACACTTATTTGCCTTTTTTTTTGGGAAAAAAAATTGATGTTAAATACATTTAATTTACATTGCCATTTACTTTGTACAACACATTGACAATCAAGTGCAGCTATTGAATCCTACAATATTTAGATGAATCTTGGGATTGTTATGCACTGCTTCCTATTAGTAGGAAGAAACAATAAAATGCATGTGCAAATTGCTATATTTATATTACCTTGACCTTGAGTTTGTGCGTCTCTGTATTTCTAAAAAAATCATCATCCTGTACTCTGGTTTTCATTCATTTTGTTGCATAAATTGACTAGTGTGTCTGCACATCTGACAAATCTCTGGTCTAAATGGCAGCCATACTTTTTAAATTAATTTCAACAGTGCACACTTCAGAGTGACAACTTGCAGTACATGTTGATGTATATAATTTTGTCTGAAAGAGAATGACTTTAAAATGTTGTTGTTATATCATTTTCTTAATTCTAACTCTCAAATTTATTGGAAATCTTAATAACATTCATGATCACTAATATACTAGGTGGATATTGCTTAATCTTGTTTATGCATGTTGTGGTCCCATATTTGTCACCAGCTGTAACAATGCACCTAGAACATAAGTTACTTTTGTAGCTGATTTTCTGTTTTTTGGCGCATGAAGGTTCCTTCATTTCCAGACGATGTGGCAATGGCTCTCATTGAGGAGGAGCTTGGTCAGGCATGGCATAAGATTTATTCTGAACTTTCTTCTTCCCCAATTGCTGCTGGTAGCTACTGTGTTCTGAATTTTGGAGGAGCAATATTAAGCATTTTTTTACCAAGTTGCTAAGTTAAATATTCTAATAATTTTATACTTTGGTTCATCCTTTGCAGCCTCTTTGGGACAGGTATACAAGGGTAGGCTAAAGGAGAATGGAGATCTGGTGGCTGTCAAAGTCCAAAGGCCTTTTGTTCTTGAAACTGTGACAGTTGATCTGTTCATCATAAGGAATTTAGGTTTGCTTCTCCGTAAGTTTCCTCAGGTAGAATTTTTCCAACTATGTCTGATGACATTTCTTTTATGGCTATTCAGCTCCTATGTGGGAAATGATAACATTCTGATTTGTTCAGTCCAACTGTTTTCTCTCCAGGTCTCAATAGATGTTGTTGGATTGGTTGATGAATGGGCTGCTCGTTTTTTTGAAGAACTAGATTACGTGAATGAAGGAGAAAATGGAACCCTATTTGCTGAAATGATGAGAAAGGATCTTCCACAAGTGAGTCTGATAATATCCAAGTTCGAACTATCTCTTATTTTTGTCCAACAATCTGATGAAGTTTCAATTCTCTTTGTTCTGTTCAAGTTATATTTTCTTCATGCTATTTAAATTTTTGCCTAGCGAACTCAGCATTGCACCTCTACTGTGCTCGATTACTTTGTTACTTGTGTAGCAAAGAGAAAATACAGTGAAGGCTGTGATTTCCTGGGATTCTTACCATGAAGAAACTTCACCAGCATAATACTTTGTCATATGAGGCAGAGAGAGAGAGAGAGAGAGAGAGAACTAGCTGTTTATTTGAAAGTTTATTAAAACCATAGCTTTACCTGGCCTTGGATATATGGTGAAAAGTTTTGTGGATTAGAATGGTGCAAAATTGGAGGATATTATTCTAATAAGTGGAGTTTGGAAGAACTTAATGGTTAATTATCTATTAACGTTGTTGCTGAATGCTCCAGCCCAAGTGTATGTTTGGACCCTTGAATTTTTGCGGATGAATGATGATGTTGCAAGCTGTTTGACATCTGATGGTAGTGGAGCTGCAAGAGGATTTCATAGTTTTTAATTATTGTGTATTTATGTAAGATAACTGCAGCTAAATATTTCCTTACTTCGAATTTTTTTGGTTTTAGTTTCTTATTTGTGCCAGAAATATCAGAGAATGTTATCTAAAATAGTGTTACAGGTTGTTATTCCGAAGACATATGAAAAGTACACTTCTAGAAAGGTTCTTACTACACAATGGATTGAAGGAGAAAAGCTCTCACAAAGTACAGAAAGTGATGTTGGAGAATTGGTCAATGTGGGAATCATATGCTACTTGAAGCAGGTGATATGCTGCATCAATATCAAATACTATATGCATTCATTTAGAGCTTATATTTCTGAAATTTTATGCCTGATTTCTCTTTTTGTCTCTGTAATAAAAAAAATTTCCCAGATTATTTGTCAATTAGCTTGGAAGTGGTATTTGTTTCCCCTAGTTGGCCGACTCTTATAATGTTTTTTTTTCTTCTTTCTGGGTTCTTGATTAAAGGATGATTAGGACTAGCATATATATTGGGATCTTGAGAAGACAGTAGGTCGAAGTATGCCTATATATTTTGTCATGAATTTCTTGCAGTCTGTTAATATCTGGGTGTGTCGTGCTTGGAGATATATAAAAAAGGAAAGAAAGAAAAAAGAATAAAAAAGGAGAGATGAGGCTGGTATGGACTTCAATAGCATATATATGTAATTTTTCAATTGCTTTCAAGCATATATTTGCAATTGATAGACGAAATTATTATATTCATTTTATATGGAACCAAGTCGTAAACTGTAATGGTGTTATCTGATTTTCTAAATGGATTTCAAATTCAGTTGCTTGATACTGGATTTTTCCATGCTGATCCTCACCCTGGGAACTTGATCCGGACTCCAGATGGGAAGCTAGCCATACTTGACTTTGGTAACAATCTATCTCATAAGAGTATGTGGTGATAGATCATTTTATAATGGTCAGTGGCATCATATGCATATTCCTGTTCAAGTTGTTTCCTCCCTGGTTAATGTCCTAGTAATTTTTTATGTTTTTCCTCTCTCATTCCTTGTTTTTGAATTTGCTTTTCTTCCTTTTCTTTTTCTACCTATTTGCTGATGATTATTTAACTGTACTGTAATTCTTCCTCTTTAGTTTTTTGGTGTTAAATTGTCTGATAATTTTCAAATAATTTTCACATTCTGAATCAAGTCTTCTATATTAAAAAGCTTCTGAATAGACATGTATATATGTGCGTGAGCTCATGCGTGTGTGAATGCGTATCGATGCAGTCTTGTGTAATGCTGGTATTCCAGATTGTCATTAGACTATATTGAAAGCTCTTGTTTGATATGTTAATGTTAAATATTATTTATTTGATTGTGTTGATGTTCCTTCTCTTAGGCTCTCTTTTGCCTCCCTATGTATTTAGCATCTGTTTTATGGGCTTAATAGCCACGTAATTCTTCAATGAGTTATTTGGGACATGAAGAGAACATGACTATTTGATGATTCAAGCTGTGATTTTTGAACATTTCTTTCATGTTGATACAAGATCACAATGTCTATGTGAAATAAAATTCTGATCCTAGTCCCGTTTCTAGAACTACTTATGTGCATAAGTGACTGCTAAGAAAGACACGTTCGGTGTATTCTGGATTTGCTTCTATATTAAGACAGTAATCATTATATTTTGTTAACTTCTTATTAATACGAAGTGTCTCTGTTATTGAATGATATTGCTTGAGATACAGCTTATGTAATCTTGACCATATGGTTTATTGTTTTCTCTTTGGCTTATTTACTGAGCTGAATCTTCAAATCTTGTGTTGATTATTAGCTCTGTTCTAGAAGTGATAACCCAATTATCTGGACTCTGAAGCATTTTCTTGCTGGCAGGCCTAGTCACAAAATTAACAGATGATCAGAAATATGGAATGATTGAAGCTATTGCCCATCTCATACATAGGGATTATCCTGCTATTGTCAAAGATTTTGTCAAACTTGATTTCATTCCTGAAGGAGTTAATTTGGAACCTATCATGCCTGTACTGGCTAAGGTTTTTGATCAAGCACTTGAAGGTGGGGGTGCAAAAAATATCAACTTTCAGGAGCTAGCATCAGATCTGGCACAAATAACGTTTGATTATCCTTTTAGAATACCCCCTTATTTTGCTCTCATAATTCGGGCCATCGGCGTGCTAGAAGGGATAGCCTTAGTGGGGAATCCTGATTTTGCTATCGTTGATGAGGCCTATCCCTATATTGCACAGGTATGAGTTTCGTGCCAGAGAACATAAGCTCTTTCATTTTCTGAAATGCTTGTTGATGTGGTCTATATATATTCTAATGCCTGTAGCCTTTGATATTTAGATGCGTAGTGCTGACTGTGATTTTTGTATTCTGATTAAAGTTATTGTTGAGGTGAACTCATTACTCATTTGTACAGCAACATAAACTTGAAGAGTATGCCTAACACTTTGAACTTTTGGAGCTGCTGATATGTGCTCCAAAAAGCTCAAACGTGGAAACACGCAGGAAAGAAAAAGAAATGAGTTTATTGTGCTTCAAGTTGATTTTCTGAATTATCCACTCCAGGGTTACGACTCATAGTTAAAAACATCAATTGATATTTAGGTGGAAAATTTTATTGGCATTGGCATTTGTGTATGGACCTGTGCCAGAAATCATCAGTTGGGAATTTGAATAACATTGTTCACTTAATGCAGACAAATAACTAGGCCCGGCGACACATGTGAAATAGGTTACTCTTAGGGTGGTATTTTGCGATGATAAGTCATCTGTATATTATATGTTGAGTCTTAATATATTTTCATTGGTTCTCCTAAGTCTCTAATAGGAAGTTATCATTTCTTGCATCTATCTGTTGTCAGAGGCTTCTCACTGATGAATCCCCTCGTCTAAAGAGTGCCTTGCGTTATATAATTTATGGGAAATCTGGTGTTTTTGATGCCGAAAGATTCATTGATGTCATGCAAGCCTTTGAGAATTTCATTACTGCAGCAAAAAGTGGAGGCGGAGAAGATTTGAATGGGGATATGGCTGAGCTTGGCATTCTGCAAAGTCGAACAGATCCTGTCTTCAATTCAACTGCACCTCAACAAACACGGCCAGTTCAAACTAGGGCAGCATTAGCATTTCTGCTTTCCGAGAAGGGCAATTCTTTCCGAGAATTTCTTCTGGATGAGGCATCTTCACTAACAACATTTGCTCGTATAATTTAGTATAGTTTTGTTGAGTGCACTGCATTAAAAATTTGTTGAAGCTTTGTTTTCTGGTGCAGATTGTGAAGGGGATTGATGCTGTTACTAGGGAACAGCTGGTACAAATACTGGCAGTACTTGGAGTGGGAAATATTACCCCAGTTTTCAGCATGGTTCCTGGACCCTTTAAGCCTGCTGGACTTCTGCCAAGACTAACTGAAGAGGACAAGGTTGTCTTGAATAATGTTGAGAAAATTGTGGAGTTTTTAACTGCAGGCAGTTCAACATCGAGAACATCAAATCAGGTGCTTATATATTTCCACTAGATCAAGTGAAATTCAAATTAATTGTGGCGGCTACTTATTATTAACTAATTGTGCTGTTTCAAGTTTGGTGTTATGTTGTCTTTCTTTTCAGAAGAAGTTGGCTTTTAAGTAAACAATATTGCTTTTTCGATGCTGGGATTAAGCTTAGTTGCTGTTCTAATGAATTCTGGGGTATCGGCAGGATGTAAATGTTGCTCGGATTGTACAAGAGGTGCTTCCAATTTTACCGGGCATCTCAACCAGAGTACTCCCTGAGGTGCTTATACGGCTTACATCTCGTGTAGCAGCACGCATAATCAGAGATACATTTTTGTAGCTATGATCTTTTTGTCATGAATTTACCAGTCAAAGCCTTTCAATTGTCTATAGATTTGTACACGCACCATCAGCATCTCTACATTTGAGATGATAGAGAGGTATAGCATATCTGAAGTTAAATCGAGTAATTAATGAAGTGCTTGCAATAGGAAGCCTTGATATTCTGAGTCCAATTCAACTTCCCGTATTTGATGCATAGACTGAAGCATCTCATGATTAAGCATTTTCCTTTATATTGCACCTAATGGATGAGAGAGGAGAGAAATGCAGAAACAAAAAGTCGCCTATGTCACTCTGCAATGTGTCATCAGTCTTTTTCAATGGCTAAGGTCAGCGTAGGAGATGCAGCAACTCTGTCTATAGAAAACCCAGTGTTCCAACCATCCACCATTATTTTGCTTTGATGGATTAGCTTCTTTACCTACACCCTCCCTATCTAACACAACATACAAGCAGAAGCATCAATGTGGTGGGACAATCTTCTATGCCTAAATGTTGTGGAAACCCTTGCCTATACTCTCTCGTACCCAGATGGTGATGGGAAGAAACCCTTGCTCATTTAACACTACATCCGGTGTAGATGCAGTGTGTGCTTAGGTAAAAACATCCCAAATGTTAAATAGCATATAATTTATATTATGTGAAGTGACTATTTATGTTCATATCAGCCATCAACCTACCACACGGGCCTTCTATTTTATCCGTAAAAATATGCCTTACATAAACAATTGAATATATTGAAATAACTGAATTGAAAAAATTGAATTTTATTATTCAACTTTTTTAATTTTAATTTGTTATGCTCACCCCTAATCCAAATTATGTTCACTGTTTTATTTACACCAACGCATGCACTTTGAACCGTAACTTGAAGAATTACGCTGCAATTTGACTATAAATTTCTCACGACATAGCCAATAGTTAATACTGTACAAATCGTGTAGGCAGAATGAAATTTTGCGCATAAAGTTGAGAACATTGGTATCAAGAAAAAAGGGGCAACCTCTGCTCCCCTGAAGCAAATGAGATTATGCTCCTTTTAAGTGGTGAAATATGGTGTGCTCCATGAAACGCAGCTGCTCGTAATATATTTAGAGGTCCAAAATCAACGGAGTATGCCTTCTGGAAACCATCAAGAATTGCCATCATAGCTATATTTGCCAGTTTCCTTTCCACTTCATACTTTTTCAGGAGAGACACCTGCAAAAGGAATCCATTTATTTACTGCTTTGAGCGGTAAATTCCATTACTATACAACGCAAACGTCGAAACAATTAATAACACCCATAGCTAAGAGTAAGTCTTATTTCGGAGGCATGATGAGTTATTTTCAACTACTGGGCATCATTAAGATACGCAGCTGATCAACCTCATCTGGTCACCAGTAAGAAATTCAGAGGATACACTGACAATTCTAAAACATGCCAATCTGAACTAACTGCTAAGTGCGAGTGAAGATTAGTACAAGAACATTTTATGGGTCCACATCTGCCGAATCTAAGGTCACTGGGCTGAAAAGATGCTTATTTATGCATCTCGCCAACGCATAGAGATTGCCTTGTGAATTGCAGATAATTTTTTCAAAGAATTAATTATATCGTGACACTGACAATCAAAGCACCATTCCCATTCTAATTAAGAGATTTAGAACGCAACTTACCTCTCCAATGTCTGTTCCAACAGCAATTCCCTCAGCGATTATTCTAGCAAGGGCAAATGCATCACCAAAACCCAAATTAACTCCCTGCCCAGCTAAAGGATGAACTGTGTGCGCTGCATCACCAATCAGAACAACATGTTTAGATGCATAGTCTTTAGCATGCATCAGGGACAATGGAAATGCCATCCTGGCAGACACCAGCTTGACCACTTTTGGGGGGATTTCAAAAGATTCATTAGCCGATGTTGCAAAATTTCCAAGCCATGAGAACATATTTGCACCATCCAGTAAACTCGACTTTGGATGAGGACCATATCCATAATCTAGAGCATGATTTACAGCCTTTACAAAATCATCTTCATTCATTGATTTGTAATCTGATGCTTCCTTCGGTTTCATAGTCCAAACAATATTGCTAAACTTATCCCCCAACGGCAGAAGTGCAATTGGACCTGCTGGAAGAAACCGTTGCCATGCACACTGGTTTTCTACAGAATGTTCCACGGTGCAAATGATTGCATTCTGTGAGTAGCTCCACCCTGTTGTTTGAAATCCTGCTAACTCTCTAACTTGTGATTTGGCCCCATCAGCTCCAACCTGTTAATATTATCTATCAACTATAAAAAAATATCTAATTGTCACCAATAATAATACTTAGACTCTTCCATTTCTATTGTTTTTTGAAGGGCTGAATCTCCATCAGCATTAAAATAAATTACCACCAACTTTGCATATAGGCTGCTGCCGTCACTCAGTTCCAGTTTTGCTAAACGTCTCTTAGTGTACAACGTTTCTGTTGATAATGTGCTGTCCACTCCTATGGAAGAAGAGCTTTGGTGTATTGACATTGAAGTTAATCTAGATGGGAAGATTGTCTTCTGGAAATCTGTATCCTGCAAGAGATCAAATCCTTCACTTCAGGTAAAGAACAAGACCTCTATGGGATACAATCAGCAAGAAAATTAGTATACCTCAACCACCCATTACAAGATAGTGCACCGTTAAGGAAATGAATAAGGGAAGCATAAGACTGCAATACCTAGATTATTATCTTATCTTGGGAACCAGATAATTCTCACAGAAATTATACAGCTTGACAGGGGGCAGAACAGGACAAAAAAAAGGCACCTTAAATAAGTATTCCCGACATTTAACAATACATTCTACCACATTATAACAATGAGAATACTATATGCTACCCATAAATTTTCCAGACAGAAATCACCAAATTCCAAGGAGAGACTTGAGCTGTTCAAAAAGCAGTTCAGTTTCTGGGAGAGGCCAACTCTATTGAAATCTTAAAATTTACATTCAACAATAAAGGACTAATAACCTTAGGGTTGGTTTTGGATAAGGACTTGTAAATCCAATGATCCAAAAACGAGCTTAAGTTAAAACTACATAATTAAATAATAAGACTTACCAGCATTCAGAAAAATTTGAAAATTTTATTTGACTTTACATGCGAAGTTACATTCCCATTATTAATCTAGTGTCCACTCTCAAGACAAGAAAAGAAAAGAAAACAGTATTGCATATAAATTAGGAGTTCCCCCATTTCTGAATTCCCAAATTTAAATACCACTTTATGCGATGAATGGTAATATGCAATTTCTCTTGAAGTTATGCTTCTTTTGAATACAAAAGGGAATCCAACCCAATAAAATGAGAAGGGAGAAAAGCATGACCCGTCATAGCCACTTGTCACATTGAGAAATAATCCTTCATAAATTTCAACTCTGAGTATGACTAGTGCAAGCGATTTGAAGACAGACAATAATATGTTTTAGTCCGATGCTTCAAACTATAATACTGAATCCAAGAAATAAACACTGAGGGAACTCTTATAATAGAAATATACTCTGTGCAAAAGGTAATGTTATTTGCAACTCTACAAGTTTCATGAAGTGAAAATATAGATGGTTTAACCAAGTAAAATACCTCAACACGTGAGAAGAGTGAACTATGAAGCACCTTATTCTCCACGACGCAACTGGATCACAAGTCCACATCAGCATCATTGATCATAAGTGAATAATGCATCATGAATTTTTGTTATCTCCTTACTAGTGTGCTTACCCTAAAACATCTTTACCAGCATCTCTTGCACTGTATCTTGTATATCCTAAACCAGTGTAGTCCCAAACCTACAGAAAATCATATATTAATAAAAGTTTGAGACTTCATTTATCATATTTGAAGATGGACACATTGTAAGATAATATCTAATTATGCAGTTTTCTGGTGCAAAGATCAAGCAATAGAATAAAGTAAATTAGATGTGTTTGGGAAAGCATTACCCCATAGAACAAATATTATCCCAAAATTCTCAATCCACATAATATATATAAGCTATCCCATAGCATTTTTAACACCACCTCTCAAAAAGCTCCATTTTGTTCAGTGTCACAGGTCCACTAATCTGTTCAATTATTTTTCTTTTTACCCTTTCAAGTCACACGAGCATTAACTATCTTACAAAATTGAGTAAAATAAATTACAAGAATAAAAAACTTGACGCACTTCAGAATGCATTAAATTCTTAGTTAGACTTCAATGCCATAAACAATATGAAAGACATTAGTAACACGATATTCCATTCAATGGTTCAATGCACATCAAAAATGTAAAAACAAAAATGGACCAGTTTGAACACAAACAATGTAATATATAAATTACAAGCACTACCTGCATCTCATCAAAATATGCATGTCGATGCTGTTGAACGTATTGCCAAGCACCAATATCTGCAAAATGTCAACAAAATGCCAAATAGTATTTTAAATGTCTGTTTCCATGTCAATACCTAGTATGGTCTGGATTTATGCTTTATATTTCAAGTCCTAATACAGAAGGACTTCTAAGACAAAAATATGACCCATACATTAAAAATGCAAAATAATTTATTTCAAGGGAGCCACATGATATGAAAGAGGTTTCAATTGCAACACAAAAAATCAGGATAACTAGGACAACATATACAAGGTGAAAAATGATGCCCTCAAAAGCTGTCTTGAAAATTCCAAAACAATTGCAAGTTCAATTAACTTCAAGCAAAAACCTCAATAAGATGACACCAAAGCTCAGTTGTGAATTATAATTCTATGTGAAGCAATAGAATCTGCCAAGGTCAGCAAATAGAGAAGACGAAGGTCAAATAATATGCAATACCTTTGAAAAAAGATATAGT
Source organism: Hura crepitans (assembly GCA_948208565.1). NCBI lineage: Eukaryota > Viridiplantae > Streptophyta > Magnoliopsida > Malpighiales > Euphorbiaceae > Hura > Hura crepitans. Next base: position 18,484 of record CANXYI010086443.1, read on the forward strand.
TGATGGTGTGACAGTACTGACCCTAGCATCAGGTGGATTATCTCTCTTGATACTCAATTTACTACCCACAGCAGGATTGCTGTCGATGATGGCAACATTCAGATGCTTTGTCAATGGTGTGGTTGCTGCAGCCACAAAGTTAAATGACTAATAGAAAATTGGATTGCATCAGTGAGATATGCCAGATGAGTGCACTTATACTAGAAAAAAATAACAGTATAATGCCATCACTAAAAATGTTCCCACCTCGAATCTAATGTGGAATAAAAGGATGATTCATTCTTCACAAGTAGACGACTTATACAAGCACTATTACCCATTCAAGGAAAAACTGAACAAATAAAGAGGGAATGCATACCCAAGGAACAAGCTAAGGCCATGCCAACCATGCCGCCTCCAACAATAGCAATGTCATATGGTTGAACCGCATGAGTAACACTCTGCTTGTCCTCATTTCCCTATATAGGCAAAAGTAAGATAGCTGCTTGATTATACTCCTCTTTAAGTGAAATTCCTTAAAAGGTACCATTGGACTTGAGCAAATAAAACAAGCAAGAGGATAATAAGCTAAACTAAATTCCAAAACTAGAAATAAGAGAGCATAGATCATCATTACAAGGAGCTGTAACGTAAACAAATTTCACAAAATAAGCTGGAATTATTACATAGCAAAAAGAACACGGATAAATGCAAATGCCTAGTCATGTAGCAGTTGAGAAGAACAGGAAGAAAAGAATGTTCATATAGTTTCACAGCTATTAGCATCTAGCATCAATATCTCTTACTCAAATTTAAAAACCAAGATCAATCACATAAACATCACAAGAGAAATGAATCTCAGTTTCATTACGTGATGACTGAAAGAGCTAGAGCCAGCAGTATGCGCATTTTCCGCTACACCGCCACAAAAGTTCTTCCGCAGAACTTTCAATTGATAAGCATTTTTAGGAGCAGAGAGTCTTCTCACAATCGCCCTGTGATAAATGAAACGAAATGAGAGAAGAAGCAGGATAAAGATAGCGAGAAACGACGATAAGCGTACAAATGAGACTTGTACCTTTTCATTCTCACAAGCGCAGGAGCTGGGTGACGGTAATTTCGCGCAGAGAGATGGAAGAGGTCTAAATCTAGGCTTCATGAACAATGAAGTGGATCCATAAGAGATCCGGTCCATAGCTGCCGATTAGGCTTTTAGGGTTTATTTATGAATGCCTCAGAAAATTTATTAATTTTTAAAAAATTCATCATATATAATTTTTTAAAAATATATTTTTTTAATT